>JAKRZM010001267.1:1091934-1105930 GCA_036379175.1 Heliconius cydno galanthus
TCGTTCTGGTAGCGAGGCGAAGCGCGGTGTGGAGTTCCGTCTCTCAACACGGAATGGCTCAAGAATTTGGCGGAAAGTTGGACGTGGAGTATCTTAATGCTTTATCCCGAATATCGCAGAAATACAATAAACTGCGTGTTGAACCAACTCATATGTCAATCTGATAAAACAAGCACAATCTTTTTTAGGGTCTATATCGAATTTACATCTTAGCACGTTAGGAAGTACAAATACCAGGGTATTGCTGTTCTCCACATTTCGTTCAATTCGAGAAGCCCAGTTTCCACCAGCAGAAAGATTTGAAATGAGTTCATTTCAACAGGCGGAACAGGTTAGGGTGCGGGGCTAAGTAATTAATTACAAAATATAAAACTCTTAGTGGATTGTACAAAATGTAGACTTATTTTATTTAAAAGGAGTCCGTGGCGCATTATCCGCCCATTTATTTTCGCAGTGGAAAACAGGCTTAAGTGTTAGTCGAATTCAACGTAACGCAGTTTGTGTCCAAACTAGAGCGAAGAAATGAAAATCCTGAAGATCCGTGAGGCTAGCACAAATCGATTCGAGATAGTGATAAGAAATAAATAAATATGAACATTTAATACAGAAAATGTAACGAAAATTGTCTATTTAAAAGCTTTTTTTAATATCAAAACTCAAAAATAACGAAAACAGTCCAGCAGGCAAAATAATTGAGTACATTACATATACGTAAGTTACCTTAAGAAAATGAGAGGTTTACTATCTTAGTATACTTGTTCGATAGTTCCGTGTGTACGGGCGCCCGCCGCGACCGGGTTTGAAAGTGAAGTGGTTGACAGAGGCTGGCAACTGTTTTGATAACAAATATTATTTAGGAAATATAATTTTTAAATGTTTATAATGATGATTTTTTTTAAATATTGAAATTATTATTTTTAAATTTAATTCGTTTCAAATTGTAGCTTTTTTAAAATAAAAATAAAATACATGTATTTAATATATAGGTTAAATAGTATATTCACAACGTTTTAAAATATAAAAACATCTATTAATTGTCATATGACAAAAAAAAATCACTAAAATCCTTTGAAATAAACAGAAATATCAAAAAAAATTGTAGAGTCTAATAGTAGAGCTTTCATATTGAAACAAAGTTTCCAACAACTGTATAGAAGGTGAGGTGCGCACGCGCAGCCGTTCGAACATTTCAGCTCAGTCGAGCACCGAGCGTCATCGCGTAACGTCCTACAATGACACAAAAATAATTCTGTGCTGTGCAACTATAACATATACATACAAATATATAGAAAAAAAAATTCTTACTCTACATATTAAAACTATTATGATAGTGTGAGTGAAATGCTGCAGCCCAGATGTGTTTGTGCTAAAATGGCGGGTGTTTTTTGTTTTTTTGTCGTCCTCCTGTGCTTTGCGAGATGTCAAGGTAAGTCAAATGTCAAAAGTTTTTATTATTTTAGATTTTAATATATTTTATATGTTTTTATTCGTATTATATTGTAGAGTGTATGAGTACACATTGTTGAAATTTGAAGCTATTAAGAAACGATTATAATCGTAATGTATTTTTATTTGAATTTATTATTTCAAAATAAATATTTATAATTCAAATTTTACTACTGAAAAATTGATAAAAGCTTAGTCTGATTTATGCTAAAAGTAAAGCTAAAAAGAATATAAAACGGTCTCATTTATATCTCAGTTATTATCTTTAAGCTATCTTCGTCATGTCGAAATAAGTTTAGAACAGCCATAGTTATATGGACATTAAAACTAAATGTAGGACTACGCAATAAATATCTTACTTAATGAGTTCGGAATGATCGCGAAAGCTCCGAGTGGAGAAGACATCAACGCGTTACATACAGATCTTAAATTCATTTTGTCGAGTACTTGTCTTAGTTATATTGAATATTATTTATTTTATAGATATTATATGTTAAATATAATTTATGTAAAGAAAATGTATACAAATTGCCATTTTTTAATTTAATAAAATTTATTTTGTAATAGATATATATGCGGATCGAATTTTACTTATACGTACACACTTTTTAAGTAATAAGTGACGTAAGATATCCCTCAATTAATTTTGACTTTTAAAATTTGTCCTAAGATACAAGATTTCTTGTATAAAGTTGTTTTTTCCTTGAAACACTTGTTTCGCAAGTAATTTCTTCACTTTATTTAATGTATGAATGACCGCCTATTGCATAATGAGAATTTTGCCACAAATGTCAAATTTTATGCAATTTAAGTTGCGGTAATGGTCAAAATTAATGATAATTACGTTAATTATTATTGTATTGTAAAAGCGGCATTCCTGTGATATATCGTTCCATGGTATAAAAGGTTAAATGTTTTTTTAATTGCTACAGTAATAACTGAAATACTTAACGATAATTAAGTGCTAATATATTTTTCCTATTAGTTAAAAATAAAGGCTTAGCTTTAAAGCTCAAAGGATTGATATTATATAGTATATACTTAATTATATAACACTTAATTTCTAACTATTTTCTAACCTAATATTTTAAGCTCTGTTAATGATATGTTAGTATTAATATTTTTTCTTGTAGGACTCTCAGCTTACCATTCCTATACTCATATACGAGTTATATCAAGAGCCGCTTTTATAAGATTATTTGATTAACATATAATATTGTAGCTATTATATTATATACAAATGTAAAAAATACTTTACCTATTGTGTAAATAACTATCTTAATATTATTATAAAAGAATCAAAACATTTCCATTGGCTCTATCAAATCAATTTTATTACAAAACCTCAAATTTCTCAACTCTTCAGCTGAAGTATTCTTATAATCATTTACAGTTAGATGTGTTATAAATGTTTGAACTTTTATATTGGGAAATTATTGAGGTCTAACGACGGTGTTGTATAAACCAGCGCCTATGAAGCAATCATTTGCAAACGCAAAGTGAATGGTCATCTTTAAATGCCATCGCAGTAGGTATCTTCTTACTAAAATTACATTGAAGTTTTGTATTACTTACAAATAAATTTATTTAATTACTTATAATTAATATATATAGATGGCTATATTATTAGTTTTTGAGCTTCAAACTGTATCCCATATACATATATCATTGTAGGCAGAGAAAGCCTTAGTTTACCCTAGTGAAAACTCTCCATTTTTCATATTCCGCCCATTTTTTTAAATATCATGTGTTAAGTGAATGAACGTGATGAGTGACGTCGTATCTTTAAACAATTTTGAATAAATGAGGAAATATTTATATAATAATACAGGTGCTTTGTTTATTTGTTCTGGTTAGACGATAAGCGGCGTTGAGCTCCGTAACCTTATGTCGCAATTAGGACTACAAGTGTTATTCCACCTGCTAACTTGTTCTCTGCTCTTCCTTTCAGCATTCAACATATTATATGCCACTAAACCTCAAAGGCATATATAAACTGCCTACGACCATATATTTATTACATATAAATTTAATATCATAAACCGTAGCCATTTAATGGGCTGTTAACACAAATTGGTTAAGCTATAAGGATTATAATAATAATTTTATAAATGTTGTTTATTTTGTCGATCGTGTGTATTTCATATTATAAAACGAGGTGTAATCTTATGAACGATGAAGGAATAAACAAAAATGTTAGTGCTGGATAGTCCATTTATTGAATCAGAATAGAGTCAGAGTTAGCTCGGGTATTTAGAATGGACCATGTCAACATGAAATGAAACACAATTCTCAGTTATTTCTAATTAAAAATGCAGGCATAGTCGCAAATATAACCTAGTATACGTATGATGACAGTCATGGCGCAGGTGCATAAGCGTGCGACTTGCAAACGTTACGTTACCTTCTTATTTTGGCGCAAAGTGGGGAACAGAGTGACATAACACTGGGTTCCACCCAGCTACAAGCTGAAAAATATCTAGTATAACTTATGACAGAATCCGCTATATCCGCATTTGAAGGTAGGTGGCCTATTTCCATACTTTATAAATATTTTAATTTATTTAATTGGCTGTGGGTGAAAAACTATATATTATTTGTTGTTAACCTTGCAGTTGCAAAGTCACCTAAATAGCTATGTTATCTATTATTTAATAGTCTAGTTCGTTTCTTAAGGCGATATTGTAATAAATTTAACGCTATATTTATTGCTAATTATATTTAATTAACATTATAAGATTTTTGATAAATTTATTTTCTTTAATGAAATATAAAATATATAAATCTATTCATTAGATCATTGTGGCGTGTTTGGAAAGTGCCTGTCTGTAAATGCAGTTGTTGCCATTTAACCATTATAACAAAATCCAGTTCCATCAGAGAAAATGAATTTAGCTAATTTTTATTTTCCCGAGAACGAGAATCAGGCCCACAAACTCTGGCAAGACAAAGCACATCGTTGAGTTCTTCTCGTTTCCCGCTTCCGTTGCTAACTTGGCTATGCGGAAAAGCGTAATTTTTTTCGAATTATTTTTATTTCAAAAATACACTTAAAATCATTATGAGTAACTTTGGCTAAAACCATACAGAAATCTTAACTAATTTTTTAAAATCCTTTTTAGGGAAGGTCAATTGAATATTAAAGCTGCATTACCGGATATGCTATGGCCAAGTAATGTTCTAAGATGGTTACATTTTCGTTGAATAAACTTAATATAGGTATCTCCCGGTAACCTTAAACAAAAATTGACTTCAAGTTTCACTATCCAGACATTCAATATCTGTTAATAAATGAGAAATGAAAAAGGTAGCTTGAGTCACTACTTTTTTTAGTAAGTTATCTTAATAACCGACCTCATAAGATGCAACATGTATATTACTTACCTAAATTATTAATATGTCATGTTTCATAGTAAAATGTAACAGTGGGATTAATATATAATAATTTATTTTGCTTAAATATGCTCTTGTATTTATAGACACTAAGCCACTTTCCTTGTATTTAACATTAATTTAGACGAAAATTGGGCGTAAAGTGAGGTGCGTAGTGTTTTAACACTAGGTTCCTTATGCTTACTGCAGCTGCTTCCTGTGATACTGCGAGAACATAAAAAAAATATTTAAAAACACTAACTATTTAATCTAAGTTGTTAACCATGCGTTCTTTATTTCGGCATTATTAGATCGAACAAGTCACGACCTCATCTAGTTCAAAAGTGAAACCACTTATTGCGTCAGATATCTATTTTATTATTTAAAAAATCACGATCAGTTATATTGCAATATATTTAGTAAGCTGTCTATCTGTTTATATCAAGTAATTAGATGGACAGGCTTTGTTTTTGAGCGGCAAAACGAAAGTTACTATAAATGCCCCATTATCTTCATTAAATATATTTAAAATATATTCAATTGACGGAACTTTACGCGGCTCATTGTTTTGTTACTAGAGCGATGAAATGAAAAAAATTCATTCCATAGCATGGGAATCGAATCTACAACCGTCGCGTCTTTAACGGCCATTAGTATTTGATTCTCAGTCGTGGGAATGAAAGATTATATATTTTAATTTCCTTTCTCTGGTAACAAGGCAAAGCATGGCGTTCTGTTCTGCCATTCAACATACATTGTGTTGTGGTGTGTTAACACTAGGTTCCCATGTTCTCTCTGCCTACCGTGCTAAGTTCGCGATACAGCGTGAAGCTAACAAAAAAAACATTGAATGCAATATTCTACAAACACTGTACTAAATCTAAACGACATTTACCGTAGAAATATTACGAAAATAAATTATAAAGATCCGAATAACAGTTTCAAGTAAACGTTACATTTATATTAACCTACAAACTAACCGCGGTGAGTGCTCATCAGTTGTAAGTACAATTTGCATATAACGATGCCGTTGTGGCACAGTGGTAAACGAGGACGATGATCGTGGATTTAAATCTTGTTACAAAAAATATAATATTTTCACTTTTACTAAGATAAAATACGTTTATGCTTAACTGACTCTGAATAGAGTGGTTGTAAGTTCGATCCCCAATCAGGGGAATAAATAACCTTTTATATTATATTTTTGTCCTAAATACCCTTTTCTCATTCTGCAAAGGTAAAGTGCTGCGTTAAGTTTCGCTACCCAACTCATAATATTACGAAAACAAGTGTCTTGACAGTTGACATAAGATTCTTTCTGGAGAACAGAGTGATTTGTCACTAAATCCTCTCTGTTTATCTACAAACAAATTTATCTCCTTCAAAATAAGTAGTTCAATAGTATCTGACAATCCATAAGTTGCTATAACATACGGTCAAGTGGTATGTCCCTATCGGGCTTAAAAATACGGTCAGTGAATTGAAACTGGCTTTAAATTGCGACTATGGTATGGTTAACTAACCGAGTTTAGTTGTAAACGCCATGATAGAATAATTTTAATACCTAACGCCGAGTGCAGGTTATAGGTTCGCATTTTATTTTACGTAAATATCCTTTGATTCGAATATACACCTATTATATGCATATATATTTAAGTCATAATTACACCTCGATGGATCATGATTTTTTTTGAATGATTCTCGAACACTAGGTTTGTTCTCCACATTCTGACGTGCAAAACTCAAAGCACCGCTATGTCTTGTTACCATAGTAAAGAAATAACAATATTTTACATCTCTCAATAGGAATAGAACCCACAACCGTCGTGATTACAGTCAGCCGCTGGACCATTGCCTCTATCGCAGTCAAATCAAATATCTTTAGTATTTTAGTTTATAATACTATGAATAACTAAATAAGTAACTGAGTGTTCTCACAACCTGTCCCCACTGGGTCACCAGTGACGCGAGTGGGAGTGGTACACTCAGTACTGACTATTGTTCGACTATCTAATACAACCTGATAGGTTATTTAATATGCACTTGATTTCATAAAGCTTTAGCCTATGTAATGAGCTTTCGTAATTTTTAGTTTGATAAAAAAAAATTTTTTATTAATTCTAGCTGATATGTTATGTGCAGCTGTTTTGTCAACGGCACAAGCGACTGGCTGTGCCAGTTGTGGGTTCGATTCCCACTCGGTGATATTTATTAATATTTAACTCAACTCGCAATGCCTCGAAAAATTCGTCGAAATGTGGAGATCCGAGTGTCCTAACACTAGGTTCCCTCTGCCTACCCTATTATATGCAACGTGAAAATTCTATTTTCTTTAGTAACGTTTATTTCGATAATTGTAGGTTAGAATTTTTTTTTATTATTTAAATTATTCTTACTATTGTATAGAAAAGAAATGAGCACCTATGTTAGCTTAAAACAAACAATACAGCCGCTAGTTACATACGTTAATTATTTAGGTTATTTCAATATATACTTTAAGTAAAAGTTGACACCCCGGTGGCACAGTTCAACGTAACTAAGCATATGTACTTGTTATAAATTCAAATTGAACAAAAGAATATATTTATGTTAAAACTCTAGCAATTCTTAAGGGTACATAGATTTTCTGTAACGTTAGGTTTTCCCATTCAAAAATTAATTGAAACTAAATGAAAAGTAAAATTAGTATTAAATGAATTTTAATTTAGTATTTATTACGAAATGAAAACTGAAGTAATAGATTAGAAGTACATAATATGTAAGTCAATCAAAATTTTTCACAACACTGTAGTGGTATTTGCGTAACGCACTTAATATTTATATAATTGTATAATCAACAGTTAATTATTATTGAGTTATAATGTCGTGGCCTGCAATCATTATGTATAAACACTTACAATTTTTTTTTCTTCCTATTATTTAAATATTATAGTAGCTTCACTTATCTTAAATAATGCATAGTGCAGAGGGAACCTAGTGTTAAGACATTCTTTTTTCCAATTTCCAAAATAATTAATTCTTCCGAAAAGCAATACAACGGTCGCATTTACATTTGCCGGGCTCGGTGGGTAAGTATTTAGAAGCCATTGTTATTAGGAAATAAGAGAAATTTAAAATAAAACTTTATAGTTCGAAACAAATGTTTCATTCACTCATCTTTTAAAATAGTTTTAGAGTTTGCTAAGGGCTTTTAAATTTCTATATATTTTATATACAAAACAATCTATTAAGAAAGTATATAAATATAATAAACTGTTAACAGTATATACTATCAAACTATTAAAATATTACCGAGGATGTTATAAAATACAGTTACGCCGTTATTTCCTTCGATCATTTTCATTAATTAATGGCTTATAGCAATCACAGCTTCACCGACAGATCGTTAAATTTATTTTATTAGCGTCTAGTTAACACAGATTTTGGTTAAACAAGAAGGTAAAGAGGCCATCGGTGTATATTTAGAATTACATTTGAAGGTAAACGTCGTTGTGGATTCGATTCCCATTCGAAAAATAAAATTGATTCAGATTAATTCAAATCATTCAAGATATGTAGAGCGGATTGTCCTAATATTTGGTTCCCAGGTTCCCTTTGCCTATCCTACCATGAAGCTAGTAAAATATGCCTACTTTCTTAAAACTTTCTTAGTAAATTATCAACCTCAAACAATGGAAGTTAAATAACTTAACTAATATATTCTTTAATAGTACTCCACACAACTCAATGCTTCAAGAATTCGGCGAATAGTGGTAAACGGAGTGTTTTAACATTACGTTCCAAGGTTATTTCTGTCTACCCTGCTATGTACGGGATACAGCCTAAAAGAAAAAGGAAAAGGAGATAGGTTCGATGCTCGCTTCCCATAAAATAATATTTAAAATACATCAAATAAATAACCATCGACGTATCCAAGTTACCACTTTCACAAATCGAATGAAAGGTCAAACAAGTTTGTTCGTCTGTCTACGAGAGATTCACATATCGATAGAGTTCTATATATAAGGATATAAGGTATATAATACTATGAAAAGTTTATTAGGAAACTTTCTAAATTTTTTTGTTTTATACAGGGATTTTTTATAAATGATTTTAATGATTATTTTGAAAGGGCGTTACGTTATTTAGTATGTTGCTTAAGATTTACTAGCTACCTTAGATATATCGTGGCGCGATAGAACGCCATCGGAGTGTAAATGTGATGGTTGTCAGTTCGACTCCTTCTGGGGAGAATTAATTATTTCTATTTTACCCCCGCACCAATAAACTAAGGACGGCGTTAAGTTCCGCCACCTGAGATATATCGAATTCGAGGGAAAATTGGCTTTTAGCATACTTAAATATAAAATTTAATTTGTATAAAAGTAAATCGGTACCCGGAATCGAGAAATAGAAAGTATTGTGCTATTCACCAATAAGTCAATCAACAGAACAAACATATCTCATTAGGCGCTATTATCGACATTATGCTAAGTATACCTAATGGATTGTTTATCTTACGCATTTTTTAGATTCATATGCGGGATTGCTTCCTTCTGGTACATGCGGGAAACAGCGTTAAAGTGAAAAAAAAAGATTTATTTTTTTCACATTTTTGCTCGTTATCATATAAGATTATATTAAAGACAGAGAGCCGACAATGTATTTATTAATATAAAACAATGTCTTTCCTTACATTCTTGAGGCACAATCACTTATCTACAAACAAGTATTAAATCTTTTATTCTCATCCCGATACGAGTTTTACGGCTTCATAAATAACGTTTAAGTAATGTTTTATTTCAATAGGGCAGTGGTCGTAGGTACGAATAAATATATTTTGATTTAAATAATGATAGGGGTTTACATTGTCTTTATAATAAAATTAAACTTAAGAGAATCATGTAATGATGAATCACTAAGATTTTTATATTTTTTTATCATTATTATTAAATTATTTGATATCCAGGCTTAGGTTAAGTGTTTACAGTTGCAGCTGGAGGTTTATAGGTTAATTTTCACTCAACTACTGTACACTTATAGTAATATATAGGTACTTATAATAAAACTGTAACTGATCGCTATCTGTACACGCAAGATATGTGGGATATTTATTATTGGGGCCGTTTATTAATGTAATAGAACCCGAAACAATGTATTTAATTTTTTTATTTTTTGTCTAATATCAGAAACGATTTAGAATCAGAAACCATTTTTGTTAACTTCCCTTAACATTTAGTATTTTATTTTAATCGGTTCATGAATAAAATATATATATATCAATATAAAAGATTGGTTCGATAAAATTCCTACAAAATAATTGTTTTATTGAAGTGGCTAAAACTTTAGTGTTAGGAAGATATGCTTTAAAATCATACATGAAATCATTAAATATTTAATTTTATCTCGAGTGGGAATCGAACCCACAAACAATCGTGTATATAATCACACGATTCCTCGCTTCGAATCTATTTTAATTATATTTCAATTTGTATAAAAAGAAAATGACGACCGTAGTACCTACTTATACTATTATTATATACCAATTTACATCCGGAACTGTTACATTTCAATTGCATAACCGCTATTATGAGATGTAATTTTATCTTTAGGTTACTTACATGTAAAACTTAGCTATATGTTTATGAATATATAGCTAAGCTATAATATATAGCTATATAACATTATTTGAAATGAATTTATTTAATAACTTTTTAAGGTAACGGTTGGGGATTCGATTCTCTGGTAAAACGACAAAGCGTGGCGTTCAGTTTCACCAGTCATAATGTCTCGAAAATTAGGCGGAAAGTTGCGGAGTATTTTAGCACTAATAGCTTGTATAATATATAAATATAATTTTAGAAACAAAAAAAAATTACTTCAGACAGACACTCCGTCTTTAATTTTTTTCGTCCTAAATAATTTCAAACTTCAAATTATTCCATTTTGTTAATTATTGAAATATGTTAACATTTGTAATACACGTTGTTTCTATATAAAAAATATCAGGAAGTGCATGTTCAAACACCGTTTTTACAAACTCTATACCGAATTAGTAAAGGTCTCGATAAAGACCTTTAGATTGTATGCATGTGAATTTAAGCTATTAGCTGGTAGCTTTTATGTAAATGGTTTAATTGAAATATCAATTATTTCTAAGGTTACATTTAATTATATATTTATAGATATTTTTTAGAGGCCAGTCGTGGCGCAGGAGCTTGTGACTGGAAATGCGAAGTTTGTGGTTTCGAATCCCACTTTTTTCATTTGGTTTGATAACATAATTTATTACTGTGCTAGTGTTGAATGCCACTAAAGGGGGAAAATCTCTTAAATTCGGTGAGATGTGAGGAATAAGTGTCTTAACACTCTGCCTTCCATATATAATTCAGCGCATTTGGTTACATAAACAGGAAATTTAAATTAAATTATGCCTTCTTGTAGGAGAAAGATAAGACAGAAACGAAAGAATTTTCTTTCTAATTCGCTAATTACTAAAATAACATAATTTTGCATTCCAAATAACTTTAAAAAATAATATTATATCAATATAACTATAGGAAAACATAGTAAATATTTTTCCCAACAAGATTTTCATACAAGATTGGCTCTGTTTAATTATAATGAATGTTACTCACAATTACTAGGTACGAGATAAGGCTAACAACCTATTATTTGTGGCAACATGTTACGGATGTTACGTGCATTTACGTTTTAACGTTAATACTATTAGAATTTACATAATTTCGCCTTCCGTGTCTGACGTGAGATGCAGTTTGAGCAACTCTGATCAGAGACAAAAGGTATATAACCTTCTATTTTGTTAAGCTTCATGCTTATAGTCCCTCATATAGGGTACGCAGGGGAACCTAATGTTAGGGCACTCCGTTGCTAAGTTTTCTCCAAATTTAGAACCTCTTAGTTTTGAAGATTTTTTGTTCATTTTGTTTCTGGATATTGTAATTTCTATATTTAATGAACGAGCGAAAATGCGATGGTTATAGGTTCCATAGCCGCTCGGAGTAACAAAACACCTTAAACAACTCTAAAGATTCTAAAGTAAAGCTAATAAATGTATTTAATTTTTGTTTATTATTATATTGAATGCATTGTAATACTAACATAATTTATTACATCTTATAATAAATATTAAAAAAATCAAAAGTATATAAGAATGTATACTTTTGATTAATAAAGTAAGTAAGTCTTTAAGTAAAAATATAAAGAGGCGGCTTTATGTCCCCCCACAGGTGGTCTCCTTCAGGCAATCATTGTCATAAAAAAAATTGGGAGTTCCACCGCTCTACTCGGAATGTTTGGAAAATTGGACGGAGAGTGGGGAACAATAACAAAAAAGAAATAAACAATATTCATTAAAAAGAAATGAATTGAATTGTAATGGAGTCGTTGTCAAGAACAACCTTTTAAAACTTGTCTTGAGGCCGACTACTTAAAAATGTTTGTATAGAAAGTGACATGTCCACGTCCAGCGGCCACGTCTATAGTCAATGCGTACTACTTCCTCGTAGTGTAGGAAGCTCTTGAAGTACATATATGTGATAATTTTTATACATATAGGCATATATATGGCTTCGCCTGCTTAAAGTTTTTTTAATTGTACATAAATATGAGCCTAAGTGTCATTCTGCTTTTATTAGCTATATTGCTGTAAAGTTTCATCTAAATCCGTTCAGTAATTGAAAATGGAACATACATCTATCTTCAAGAACTTTCACATTTATAATATTAGTAGTATAGGAAAATTGTTTTTAATCTGTCGTGACCAAATGAAAATAACTAATGACAATAATCAAACTAAGTGAAAATAATCTAAGCGGCAGGTAGCTCTGATCGCAGGCACGGTGGGATACATCGAAACGATTAATGAGATGTAATATACAGTATAGCCTACCTTGATAGATGGTCTACGAGTATATATAGTAGACATAAAAAAAATCAATTTCAAATTTTCAATTTCAGTTATAGGTTCCATTCTTTCTTGGGGTTGTTTTATTTCCCCGATTTGGTAGGACCAAAGTTGAGCTCTGCCGTTCACATGAATATTTTGATATCTGATTTGATTCTCCCTGCTCTCTCTGTGTTCTCTGTTTTATGTACATAAAAGAAGCGTGAAACTAAATGTTACTAGCTTGCAGCGTCGGCCATGTGGTGTGGTATAAATAAAACAAACAATAATTTCTACTAAATTCCTCTCAACCCACCATACAAAAAAGGTGTAAAATAAAAATTCCATTGAAACATAATCGATTTTAAATTAAGGAAATGCTTTACAATTTTCCATTCAATCACACGCAACGTCCTTGCGTCTGGCTACATACAAAATACCAAAAAGGTGCCTTAAATTATTAGACAAACTTCCACTATAATAAAAATAATTTAATTATTATTGAAACTGTTATAATATGACGACGGCATTTATTAATAAAGTCGTATATCACGGAAAAAATGTCAATGTCAATACTTTCGGCATCTGTCCTTAGTAACATGAATGTTAATAAGTAGATAGATGTGTTCTAGAATGTTTTACTTCCGTTTTTAAGTTATATTTTTCGTTTAAAAAGCTACTGGGACTTTTGAGCTTTATAAAAATCCAGCAAACTATCTATTGAAATATATATATTATATTTAAAATAGGTACACGTTCAAAGCTATGAAAGAAGCAGAGGGAGACCTCGGTTGATCTTCGGTAGTACAGTATCAGTAATATTTAGTCATCTAAAAAGCATAACCCTCTGAGGATTGGAATGAAATAGTTGATGACGGTGAACGAGGCAAAAGAGGTATAGAGAGATGAGTTTGGCACTCCGTAGTCCGTACCCTCTAGTTACCCCGCTTGACATACCGCTTAAAATAACTACTGTATCTACAGAATCGAAGCAGTGACCTGCTCTTCTAGATAACCATCTAACACACAAGTACTGACCTAGAAATTCATATAAAACATTACGAAAAGCTTCCTCTAAGCGTAACCCACGTTGTAATCTCAACACAAATTCTCTTCACGCTTGGTCTGTTAACAATTTTTTTTCCTTCATAATATTATTTAACAATTACGAAGTAATTATGATCTTGCAACGCATTCCGATGCGAGTGCAGCCGGGCGTAGAGCGTAGTCTAGCCGTGGGAATAACGCAATTTGAATTTTAAATCTTATTTAATTAATTAGAATGTATGTATG
>JAKRZM010001267.1:1106082-1296551 GCA_036379175.1 Heliconius cydno galanthus
CGTAGGTGCTCGCTAAGACGGGAATTTGCAATATTCGACTTCTAAGGGGTTGTTTTTGGGGTCGAAAGTTTGTATGAAACTTCCTTACTACAAATGCTAGGAGTCTCAAATTTTGCATAGACGTCACTAGGACGTAGTCATGGAGACAGAAATTAATAATAACATAGTTCACGCTGGTGTAACCGCGAGCGGGCCGCTAGTTGTACATAAATATTAGCCTATGTGTCATTCTGCTGTATAAGTTATATGGCTGTAAAGTTTTATCTAAATCTGTTTAGTAGTTTTTGATTCTCTCTGCTCTCTCCGTGTTCTGTTTTACGACATAAAAGAAGCGTGAAACTAAATGTTACTAGCTTGCAGCGGCGGCCATGTGGTGTGGTATAAATAAAACAGACATTAATATCTACTAAATTCCTCTCAACCCACCATACAAAAAAGGTGTTAAATAAAAATTCCATTGTAACATAATCGATTTTAAATTAAGGAAATGCTTTACAATTTTCCATTCAATCACACGCAACGTCCTTGCGTCTGGTTACATACAAAATACCAAATAGGTGCCTTAAATTATTAGACAACCTTCCACTATAATAAAAATAATTTAATTATTATTGAAACTGTTATAATATGACGACGGCATTTATTAATATAGTCGTATATCACGGAAAAAATGTCAATGTCAATACTTTCGGCATCTGTCCTTAGTAACGTGATTGTTAATTAGTAGATGTGTTCTAGAATGTTTTACTTCCGCTTTTATACGTTATATTTTTCCTTTAAAAAACTACTGGGAATATTGAGGTTTATAAGCTTTTTTTGAGCCGGTCCAGCAAACTATCTATTGAAATATATATTTTATATTTAAAGTAGGTACACGTTCAAAGTTATGAAAGAAGAGTGAGTGGCAAAAGAAGCAGAGGGAGACCTCGGTTGAGCTTCGGTAGTACAGTATCAGTAATACTTAGTCATGTAAAAAGCATAACCCTCTGAGGATTGGAATGAAATAGTTGATGACGGTGAACGAGGCAAAAGAAGTATAGAGAGATGCGTTTGGCATTCCGCACCCTCTAGTTACCCCGCTTGACATACTGCTTAAAACAACTACCGTATCTACAGAATCGAAGCAGTGACCTCCTCCTCTAGATAACCATCTAACATACAAGTACTGACCTAGAAATTCATATAAAACATTACGAAAAGCTTCCTCTAAGCGTAACCCACGTTGTAATCTCAACACAAATTCTCTTCACGCTTGGTCTGTTAACAATTTTTTTTCCTTCATAATATTATTTAACAATTACGAAGTAATTATGATCTTGCAACGCATTCCGATGCGAGTGCAGCCGGGCGTAGAGCGTAGTCTAGCCGTGGGAATAACGCAATTTGAATTTTAAATCTTATTTAATTAATTAGAATGTATGTATGTTTCATATGAAATACTTTTTGATTAAATTGAGAGTAAAATATGATAATTATAATAATTGAAAGTTATATTATATATTTCATTTTAAATTTTGCAACTATTATATTAGGAATGCGGAATAAATGATATAAAATTAAGTCGCTTACCGCCGATACATGCTTAAGTCTAGCAAAATATGCAACGAATTATAAGGAAATTTTTACTACTAAATATATACCTACATACATAATGAATGTAGAGTGATTCATAAAATCCTAGTTTTTCACCTTTTCCGCAGGATTTCGGATAAAATTCTTAGGCTCCCCTGTAGACACTAACTTATCCATATGCTTAATTTCAACTTTCAACATCTTTTAATTTCCTCTGTGCGTTGTTTGACATTCGGTGATGGAACGTATATATGTATATACGTGGATATAGCCACGACTTTTTTTTATGGTATATCAATCAAGCTGAATGTAGAAACTTAAATCATTTTGAAATCTTGCCTAGATTCACTTTGGAATGCGATCTTCTCTGAGAGAAAGCAGATTAAAAATTGATCGAGTTTTACAAATCTATGTCTAATATTTTTTTCTTTAAAGTTTTATATTTATTTAGTGTGAATATTTATTAAATATGTTTATATGCTCCCAACTTTTCACCGTATTCTGGAGGCATTGTGTGTTGTTTCTTTATTAGAGCGAGGAAGTGAAAATATTAAATAATTCATTTCCTGGGATCGAATCCACAACCCGTCCCGTGCACAGTCGTATCCTTGTGTCCCCCCAAAACACGAGGCTTTAATAAAAATAATTAACATTATACACACTTATAGTGAGTGCTTTGTTTGTTAAAATGTGTTAAAAATTGGGCGGTGCATAGGAAACAGAGTGTCTTAACACTACATTGCCTCTGCCCTCTGCATGTTTGCCCTTCTATATGCGGGATACAGCGTGAAACTAAAAATAAAATGTATATTTTACACAGTAGTAATAAATTGCAGAGTGAAAGTGAATTCCGCAAGCGGTTAAAAGTAGGCCCTTTGCAAATTACACTCGAATGGGGAAAACAAGATAATGATGATCGAATTTGACGTATATCAATTTTTACAAGTACGAATAACATGAGAGAAATGTTTAAAATATTTTTTTATTCAGATTTTATTTTATATTTTAAATTATTTTTAGTGGTTTTTTTCACTTTTTGTTCGAGTATTTACAGAGAGATTTTTTGTTTTGTTGAAAAATTCCTTTATTAATGAGGAAGGAATATTTTAAAAGTATTTTAGTGTGTTGGTTGACCTTCCAATTTTATAGTATAATCTCGACTTGCATAGTTTTTTTATACAAAACCGCAACCATACTACTTTTAGTACATTATTTTAAAATATATTTTTGCAGTACTCTTTGTACTTGGAATTATTAAAACTTCAGTAACAAAAGCTAATGAAGAGACCTACTAATAATCATATATGATTTTTAATAATTAGCTAACCCTACCTATCTTTGAAACCTACCTCTGGGGTAGTCCCCTAAAAAAATAAATTTTTAAGGGTTCTGAACCTTAAAAGGCACCAACTGATTTTTTTTTATAATTTTATCCGTCTGTCTGTCAAAACTATTACATAAAATTATAGCCTTCTCTGATACATGGACCATCCAACACAAAAAAAATCCATTTGAACCAGTTTTTCCTGAGCCCAAATAAATTCTACCGCACCACATAATATTGAAAAAAAAAAACATACAATACACCTAGAAATATTTGAAGAATTCCAAATGTTCTAACAATGTTAGTTCTCAGTTAGCACCGATAGCGGCTGTAGGCGATGTAACACCTTTATGCAATCACAATTATTCTCAGTGCAAATGTCAATAACAGAACATTATATCACAGTTATGTAAAGGAACCAAAGTGGGAATTAAGAAATATAGCAGAAATACAATAAACTAGGAAACTCATTGATAGCCACTAGTTGGGTTCATCGTTTTTTGTATGAAAATAGGCATTTATTATGATTAAATATTTTGTTAGTTTTTATTATTAAAAGAAGCTTAGTTTTCATTTGAATTGATTATTTTTTGCCCTTGTTTTCATTAGTCTAATTATGATTCATTTTCGCATTGGGGGCTGTAACATAAAAAAAATCTAAATATTTATAGGGCTACTTACAGAAACTGTTATGACTTAATTTTTACGCAAAAAAACATTATAATCTTAATTCTTTTTTTATAAACTAAATTAAAACAATATTTATTTCACATTATCAAATTTTATACAACTATTTAATATTCTATTCTATATAATTATATATATATATTTTCATTTAGTACCATCAGTAAAATGATATTTAAATATAAAAACATGATTTTGTCCACAGGTAAGTCCGCACCTCGGTTGACATTTACAAGTACCACCTATAGACGTAGCGTGGTGTCAACATCGCTCGCTCCATTTGCTGCTGGGTATGGTTACATAGTAAGCGAATGTGAATTTGATATTTATTCATATTTCTTAATAAAAGAGATTTTTTTTTTTCAATGGTAAGCAAAAGTTTTTTTGGCATTTTAAAGTGCTATTTAACGTAAATAATCTGTATAAGACCTTGATGTGGTTTGATAAAAACGTATGGCTTAGTGGTTAAAGCTTGGGCGGCTATCTAAAAGCGCATGCTTAGGTTCTGCTTCGATATTTTTTTTTAACTTTTCTATATATACGTATCAGAATGTTAGAGGGCGTCGTGGCGCAGCCAGACGCAAAAGCAAGCGTGAACGCGCTGGTTGTGGATTCGATTTCCACTTGAAAGAATAAATATTTAGTATTTCCATTTCCTCGTCCTGATAACAAGACCAAGCATTCGGCTGAAAGTGAGGATATTCAATATGAGAATAAAAGATAAAAATGTTAACAACATGAAAGTAAATTTAAACGCTATCAGTAACAGCATACCTCACTTGGATCAAACGCGATGGACCTTGAAAACTATTCTTTCAAGTATATTTTTATAGCAACATAATAATACTTTTTTCCTTGTACTAATAACTAATGGAAAGTATATTTTTGAGGCCAGTCGTGGCGCAGGGGAACAAAGTGTGACGGAACGGGACTGGTTGTGAGTTCGATCCCGATCAGTTTTTAATTGACGCGAGTTCGAATCCGGCTTGAATGTATTAAAAATACATTCTTGTAAATACCGTTTATTGAATGGAAGATCCATAAAATGAGCAGAAATTAGAGAACGGAGTGTCTGAACACTGTCTTCCCTTTCCATTTCCATATAAGCAATATTTCTTATATTACATGAAATTTCTTCAGTGTCGTGACTCAATCCCACCTACATATCTATTTACATACTACATACTCGTAGTTCAGATGTGCTAACTTACTACACGCGATCACTTTCAATGGACAATTAACTTTTATAAAGAAATAATTTGTATATACATACATAATAAGGAATAAGTTTAGAGTTCGCACGCGTTTGGGTAACCCTTATTGAACTAAAACCCATTTGGGTAACCCTTATTGAACTAAATTATAATAATTGTATCTAGAAACGCGGGTTCGCCCGTTTGAACTATGCGGTTATTTATTTAATATTTTTATTCCCATTTATTAAGTTTATAAGTGGCTGGTTATTATTTTTTTAAAGAAATCTATACTGTTATATATTAAATAAATTGTATTAAACAAATTGTCATGTTTAATATAAAAATGTTTGGTTAAAAATTCTAAGATTGTTTATTTCATCGTGAAACGATGTGAAAAAAAATTATATTTAGGCACAATATCCCAAAATAAGGAAAAATAATAAAGAAAAATATATTAATAATTAATCTACATTAGGCTATGTTACGGATAAATTTCCTTATACTATGAAGGCAATAATCACAACTAATTCTCTATAACAATATTTTATAATGAAATGTTTCATAACAATTTTCTAATGTATCGAACTTTACTTTTTTTATGTCCACAAAAAGCCATGGTCGGTCCATGGAAATAAAAACACAACATAGCCCAAGATTACTTTCACGAGGAGAAAGTGGTCATTATTCGAAACATTTCTCCATCATTGTTGATAGCATCAGAAGTGATGTACTCGATTGAATATAATGATTTATAATTTTTCTGTCGGTGTGTTGATTAGGTATATGAAATGTATTGAATTTTGGGTAAACTGGTAAGTAAAAGAAAAAAGTTTATTATTTTTATTTCTCCGTGTTGAATTCTGTTACTCAAGGCTTTGAATTTGGGGGTTAATCTAAGAATGGAGTGCCTTGATTCTAGGTTTTCTCTGCCTATTTGTATGCCGGTAAAGCGTACAATACATCTTAGGAATAACAACATTTTTCGTTATTGTTGTATTAATAAAATGTAAACATTTTAAAGGCTGTTATTAAAACGAAACATTTTTATTAAAAAAAATTCTCCTTAAATTTCTAAAGATATTGTGAGATGGTAAAATCAATAGCACTAATGCTTAGTTTTCATTTAAACAAGAAAGTTTTCATCATATAATATTGTATATAAAAAGTTAATACGTTATTAAGGTTGAGGCTATCACTTAGCTTTTCTATCGTTTAAGCTGTCGCTTGTAATGATGTAAATTTATTATAGACTTTACTTCCCAGCCATTCATTAGGTTTCTATAATAAAATATTTATTTTTCACGTTCACGCTGTATCACGTATTTACCAGGGTAGGCAGAGTGAACCTGGTGTGAGACACTCCAAAAAATCGAATTGGTGGATCAATGTCGCGTTTTTCGTCTTCATACTAGAGCGAATAAATGAAAGTATTAATTAATAATCATTCTTTCCTCCCAGTGGGAATCGAATCCACAACTTCGTTACAATCACACACTTATACTTTTGCTCTACGACGGCCCCATAAAGGTAAAATACTTTATGAGAGTCAATATAATAAATAATAAATATTATAGTTGTCCACTTTAGAATTTCCTCGTATGAATACGATATGCGGCGTGAAGCGATGCTTATACTTTAAATAAACGAAGAACATAGATATGATATAAAATAAATAATCAAAATTAAAACTTAATTGGGTTTAGTTAACTTTAGTTAAATACTTATACCGATCAACTAAAACTGGTGTAATATCAATAATTAATAACATTCACAAATACGATTCAAATGTAGTTTCTTCAAAAAATATTTTTTAAATAAAGGATTAAATATAAGTTGGTTAAACTTACTTCGTATTATAAAACAAGTTATAACAAAGGCCTTGGACAGTATAATTGTAAAGCTACAAGTTGTTCATAAAATCTACAAGTTACACGGCCTACTTTTACCTTCTTTGCTTTTTGTATTCAATTGTTTGTTTTTACAGAACTATTGGAAACAGCTAAAATGTTATAATAGATTATTTTTTTTATATTATTTTAAGCATAATATTGTTATTTGAGGCCGTGGCGCAGAGGTACCAAGAGTGCGAATGTAATGCGACGATTGTGGGTTCGATTGTTACGCGGGGGAATGAAATATTTAATATTTTCATTTTCACGCTCTGGTAACGAGGCTGTTTTAAAGCTAGGTTCACAGGTTCCCTCTGCCTACCCAGCTACTACTTTGTGTGGAATTCTGCGGAAAGATAGAAAAATATGTACTTTCACTTTCATGTTTTATATAAAATCTAGATAAATAGGCCGATATATCTTCTAATCAGTGATTCCTGAGATTAGCGCTGTCAACCAAACAAAATTTTCTAACTTTATAATATTAATATAAATAGGTATACCATTATTACGTAACGTAACGTATAAAAAACAGTGAACAAGTATAAGCAATTTACAGGAGAAAGGGCTTAAAACGCATTAGAAAGTAAACGAGATGTCGAGATGCACAAAGATGCAACGAGCTTTCACACAAATTCCTTCGACACATCCTTTACTTCTATACTACATGAATTGAATACATGAATAATATTACTACAATGTTTTCTATTTGTATTATTTTAGTAGTAAGTAGTAGTTTCCTGTCGCTTTAAGTAAAAGTGTTATGTGTAAGTGTGTTTCTATCTTATTAGATGGAAAGAGTTCTTTCTATATATTTTTTGTTAATCTTAAGCAATATCCGGAATTTATAAATTTAATCTATGTTTCTTTAAGCCTTGAAATATTATTTATTACATTAAAATTAAAACCTAAAAACTAAAACAAACCACAGAACCCTTGAAATACACATTAAAAAAAATCTTTTAACTGCTATACAAGATAAAATATATTTATAATTAAAATGAAACAAGTTAAACCTCTTTAGTTACGTTTACGTTAGAAATATATAGAAAAAAAAGACAAAATAGAAAGAAAGTGCTCAATTAGTTTTATTAAGGCGAAAGAAAGTCCAAGGAAAGCTTCCTGATTCACTTTCGACGCATCCCGTGAAACGGGAAATTGGTTAATTGCTTCTAGACCACTATTGATTTCTTATATATATCTCACTTTCTTAGCTGTAGAGTGAAAAATCCTGTCTGAAATAGAAAAGTGGTTGTGTTGGGTGATGAATTATTGAAGTACTTGCTTGTTTTTTTAGTTTCCATTTTTTTTCACGTTTTTTTCACTAAATATATATTAATATTTAGAGTCAAGATAGTCAATTTTGCTCGAATTTCAGATATTAACGTGTTAAGTGGTGGGACCACTAATGGCGCAGGGGTACAAGCGTGCGACGCAAACGCGTCAGATTGTGGGTTCGATATTCACTCGATGAAATGAAATATTCAATATTTTAATTTTTTCGCACTAATAACGAAGCAAAGCGCGGTGTTAAGTTCTACCATCGATGGCGCGGAATGTGGGGAGTGGAAGTGTGCGAATGAAAACGGAGTGTCTTATCACTAGGTTCCCAGGTTCCATTTGCTTACCCTACTATGTACAGGATACAGATTACAACGTGAGGCTAAAAAAAGTGGTGAAAATAAACTTTGTTTCATTGGGGCGGATAAAAGAACTAATTTATCAGGTCATCTAAAAATAAAAATGATATATGTATGCTTTGAAGTATTTTTTATTAAAAAGGAATAAAAAAAGAAAGAGAAAAAAAAGAAGAATAAAATTTAGCTGCCAATTATCACGTATACTCGAATATTTTTCAACTGCGCCATGACAGTGACAAAATTTAATACTTAATTTCGCTTGTAAGTGGACAGTATACCTTCATAAGTGGTGCCGATGACATTATGAAATGGAAGATGACATTTCAAAGGGTGAGGAGTCGTGGCCTAGATCTGAGATATAAATTACGAAGGTCCGTCCTTTGCCCTTAGCGACATCTGATATAAAGTAATTATAGTTGTATGGCAATATGTTTTTATATTAATGTATGTAAATTTATGATTTAAAAAAAATATATTTATTTTGTTTTTTTTTGTTTAGTACAATTCTACTGCACAATATTAGTAGAATATATAATTATAAAAATACATACATACATATATATATATATATATATATATTAAAAAATAAAACATGAAGCTGCTTCTGATATATGGGACACTCACAAGAAATTGGCATACCTTTAAAATTTGCAAATTCATAGGAAATTATCGTAGAGTCTAAGAATAGGCTTTTTGCAACCAGTTTTTAGTAAGTAGGTTGATTTTACTTAAGGAGATTCATACAATACATAAAATACATTTATCTCACCCACATAGACTACATACAAACATACATACATTATATATACACAAACAGTTCACATATAGCCTATAATCTATATAGGTATATACTAGAACTCGCTATACCACTAGTAGTCCATATAAAAACATATAAGTAAATGTCACAAGAAACCCTACTAGATGCCTATAAGTTAGTCAATAGGTCAGTGCGCCAGTTGTGGGCCAAGTGGTGCGTGTTACGTTCCAGTTGAAGCACCTGTCATGAATGAGACAATTTTAAACAGCAAATTATTAAAAAAATAAATAACTTCTTCCTGTATCCCTCATAGAGTTATAGAGCTAACCGAGAGTTGAAACACTCTGTTTCCCATTCACCGCACAATTTTCAAGAGTGGTTTTGATTCCAGAATGAAAAAAGATTGTTAAAAAGGATAATTTAACATATATTTAAATATTTCAAACTATTTCGGCTTTGGGGCATTCTTTCACTGTAACCACGATTCGAACCCAATCCGAAAAATTTTATACTTAAATTATTTTCATTTTATGCTGTATTTAGGATCGTATCGCGTTTAATCTTCACTTTTTCGTTTTATAACACTGTACACAATCAGACACGGTTCCACTGCGCCATAATGGAATCTTAACGTAAATAATATTATTAATTAGATTAGTATTCATAATAATATAATAAATTATATGCAAATTACACGAATTATAGCAATAGCGGCCGCTACAGTCACCGTTAGTTAACGGCGGGCAAAGTGTCACGAGCTAATATCCACTACTTAAATAGTAACTGTTCGGGAAATTAGAATTCAATCACTCTTATATATGATATGATGCTTGCGATTATTGTGCATATGTTTAAGGCTGTGGTGGCGCAGGTGCACTCGTGCAACGCGGTGGTTATGGGTTCGAGACCTACTCGGGGGAATGAATTATTATTTATTAATATTTTCATTTCTTCGTTTTGGTACCAAGGCAAAAACACGGCGTTGAATTTCACCTCTCAACATGCAATGTCTTGAAAATTTGGCGGAAGGTGGGGTACGGAATGTCTTAATGGGAACATAGCGCTTTAATAATGTCTTTTCAAGCGCCTTCCCAGGAAGGTACCCTAAGCGACTCTGCTTTGTGTGGGAATCAGCGTAATCTTAAAAACAACAGAAAAATAATATTTTATGTATCCCAAAAAATTTCCAGAATGTATGACAATACAATGAGGATATAGACAAGAATCAATAACTATTTTTTGACATATAATTAAAGTAGCTTATAAAAGCTTGTAAAGTATCAGAAATTTCTAGAATTCCTTGAGGAAGTAATACATAACCGGTCTATGAAGGAGCGTGCTTTGCGATATACAAGGCTTTATGTTGCCGATTATAATAAATACAGTAAAATAAATATTTATTTGAGTACATTTAAATATTTATCATATTGACATATTATGCTGAGGCTAGTCATGGCGTAGGGGCACTAGCGTGGGACTATATGCGGCAGGTTTTAGGTTCGATTTCCATTCGAGGTAATGGAATATATTAATATTATCATTTCTTATCTCTGGTAGCGAGGCAAAGCAACAACTTGTCTTTCTATAGAAAATGATATAGAGATGTCTCTCATATAAGGTCTACATTAAAAAATATATATTTGAATATCAAAAGTTAACCGACAGGTGCTAAAAAAAATTCCTTAACACGCTTTTAATTTAGCAATAAATGGCAAAACGTGATATTTATTAACGTCTTAAATAATAAAGTTTTTTCAAATAAACCTATATGGCAAATAATTTGTTCATTAGAAAAAAAAATTTTTGTGTAAGAACCATATTGATGGAAGAGATGAATCATCAAGACAAAATAAAATGTAGTTTTGAGTCTTTGTGTTTTGTGAGAGATGAATCTCTACGCAATAGGTGTCTAATGTAAGTTTATTATATTTAGTTAATAGAGAATCTAGTGTTAAGAGTTCTTATTGCCATATTTCACCTTCATTTCGAAATTTGCGTGTTAAGTAGCGGAACCTAAAGCCGCGTTTCATTTTACAAGAGTGAGATGTTAAATATCTATCTTGAATCCTCATTCATTGAGAATATAGTTAGATTTGTCACTTACACAAGAATAGGAGAGGAGACAATATTAAAGACAATGTAAGGAGTAAGTGGAAAACCAAGACCGAAGTGACTAAAACCAAGGTGTGATTAAAACCAAGGGTTTCTCCTTTTTTTCTCTCGAAATACAAAAAACATGAAGTTTAAACGGTCAAAACCATATATAGCTATGAATTTAAATGTAAATTTGTCGAAGCTTATAAACACAAGCAAGGTGTAAAATTTTTACCATTTGACCTTGATTCAAATCGAAAGTAGATCCAACCGGACGTAGCGACTTCTTGTGGATTTTAATATGTTTAAACAACTGAGGGTCTACCGTTTACATTAAATCGAACAACAGCTTTAAATACATGACAATAATAGTTTATTTTACAAATCGTTATTTACTCTTCCTTTTTTAGAGTTCCGTACCTCAAAAAGTAAAAACGGAACCCTCATAGGATTATTTTGCTGTATGAAATCAAATCCTATAGGGTGGACCTACAATCCTGAAATTGGTACGAAAACCTCCGTGGATGAGTTCTACTTGTGCTTAACCGGTTTTTATTTTATCATTGATTGATTACCCTGCTGCTGGGTATTCCTTCCTATTGGGTTGCCGCCTAATTTTCGAGACATTGCTATAAAAAAAATACTTACTAATACATTCAACTCTTTTACAGTACACTATAAATTCCCATCATATCTCCCATATCATATTCCCATATACATTCATGAGGAATTTCTGAGAAAAGATGGATGTATGCTTTTAAGTATATAAAAATTTGTCAAATATTTGTATGTTTTAACGAGATATCTATATATATATCCAAGAGACTAATTTACTTAAGTTTTTCGCGCGTATCTTGTATTTCGTTATATTTCTAGAAGCATCGAGTTACTTTACATATTAGATAAGGCATTCAATTGAGACCGTATTTAACGAGGTTGTTCATATTTAAAAGGAGTGAAAGGTTATTTTAAATATTTTTAATGTTTGGTTGCGGCAAATGGGTACATGATTAATTCCTCTTGTAAACACTGCGTAAAATATGTAAGCATAAGTCCAATTTTATGTCAATTCATTTTTGGGGCCGTTGAAGTGCGGGCACACGGTAAACGTGACGGTTGTAGGTTGGATTCCAAGCACGGCGATGCAAAACATGGCGTTGAGTGCCGCCACTCGACTCGCAGTGCCTCAAGAATTCGGCGGAAGTGGGGAACGGAGGTGTTTTAATGGTAACAGAGTGTCTTATCACAAGGTTTCTTCTATATACGCTGATATGTAATATAGCGTGAATCTGAAAAAATAAAATAAATGTGTTATTCGTACTACACCCGTCTTGTAAGTTCAATCATATTTAATTTTAATAGAAAAATCATTTAAAATATAGATTTTGTTTCACCTAACAAGCCTTGTATTTGTGTCTAATATTTTATATGGAAAAATATTTAATGTCGAAAGATAAACATACAATATGTAATAACAATTACCACTTTCCTCCCACATTCGAGATAATGTTTGTTGAGTAGCGGAATTTAACACCCCGTCTTGTCTACCCGAGCGGGCAAATAAAAAAAAAGGAATAATTCCTCGCTTTTAAAAGCATATAAAAGTTTAAATTTTCCTAAAAATACATGTTTTTACTATATACGAATCACTCTATCATTTCGAATCAAATAACTACGTATTGCAACTGGTTTGTGTTACAAATTTATTAGCATACGCCATTATTAATTCTGATCATCTTCAAACAAGTTATTTTGTGATGTTCTTTAATGAACTATCTATAAATGAAGTCTTAAAAACATATATATATTGTGATGTTCTAAAGCTTGCTTTAAGTGGTTTAGTCGGTCAATTGTAGCATTTACAGTATAAGTTGGGTAGGCAGAGGGAACCTAGTTATACAAGGCTCCTTTCCCACTTTCGTCCCAATTTTCGACACATTGCTTCAGTGTTATGACACTCCGTTCTCCACTTTCCGCCTAATTCTAGAGGCATTACGTGTTGACTGGCGGAATTTAATATAATGAATATGTTTGCTTATTTTAAAACGTAAAAGAGATTTGTCTAAGAAACTAAATATTAAGAAATAATACCATCATTCACAAACAAGATGCTAAAAGGTCAGTAGGATCTACAAAAATGTTTTTGATGACACCACGACCACGTTTTAGAGGTCAGCTTAGGAAAAAATATGAGTCACGTGTTTTTTATAGTTAACGTTTTGTTTGAGTTTTTAAATAAAATTATTCTGTTTAATGATGTTTTGAAATATTTAAGGAGGAAAGATATATTTTTAATAGAAAAACGTGGTCGCTTGTTCTTATCCCCTTACGTACAACTTCAAATGTTAATACATTTCTCAAAAAAATCCTCCTATCTACCAAAAAACGTAAAATATATGAAAAATGAGTTAATTAATTTATATTCATTCCCCCGCTCTGGTACTCAAGACGCGGCGTTGTATTCCGCCACCCAACACGCAACTATACGAAAATTGGGCGAAACATTATATTTCCTTTGCCTGCACTGCGATGCGTGAAATACCGTGAAACTAAAGAAATAAGTGAAAATAAGAAATAGGACAGCACCAGGACATACCATGGACAAAGAAAACAAAAGGAAAGTTGTATAAACTATTTATATAATTATAATATTTAGTTATTAGTAATCAGTGGACACCTTTCATCTACTTAATAAGGATTTAGAAAGTGATAATATGGGGACGGGCATCCGCTATTTATACTATCGAACTATTTTTATAGCTCATATAGATAGACGTGTTCAATAAATTTTGTTAGTATCGAATGTCTTTACTTTCGATGTAATTAATACTGATTAGTACATAGCTAGCATGAGTTAGATCAAGTTTTGATGTCAATAAGCAGTTCTGGAAATTAATATTTGTAATCTTGGCGTGCAAGCGTGTGAGTGTAAGCTTCGTAGGGTGTGGGATCGATAACCATTAGAGGAAATGAGATATGTATTTAATATTTTCATTTTTACGCTCTGTTGTCGAATTAAATGGCAGCGTTGAGTTCTGCTTCTCAACAGGCAATTTCTCCAGCATTTGGTGGAAATTCTCCAGTATCAGAGTGTTTTAGAAGTAGCATTCCTCATCCTCTGCCTACCCTGCTGTATGTGCTGTATCTGTTGTGTGTGTTTCTGTGTTCCTGTGTTTCTTATTCGACAGTCAATACTTAAAACTTGTAAGTACATAATAAGGTGCAAAAGCTCGAAATGACAAGAAAATAACGAATCTTAATAATATTTTCATATAAAAAAACACGATTTCTGTCAGTCTCGTTGTAATCACTAGTCCTACATTTTGACCCCATTACAATTTTTTATCCCACAAATCGAGATCATTTCACTAGATCTTAAGCCAACTAATCTAAAACCTTAGCTATACGGAACCAAAGGAACAAAAAGCGCTTTACTTTCCAACAAGTCAAGCCGGATACGAACTCGTGATCTACGCAGTACTTATTAGGTACTGACACGGGAACCTGTTCAGTCAGTATGTAGGTCTTTAGAATTTTTCTATTGCTAACACTAAATAATTCGGTTAATGAAACGTACTTAGAGTTTCACGAATTCCTAATGTAATATGTTTACTTGCTGTCTTTTGGTATGCATATAAACTATTTGTTTATTGATTTAGTTGACATGTTAAGAATGTTAGCTTATTTATGGAAGGTAATATAATTTAGAGAATTTATGATGTAAATGTCGTACTAGCCTATCATCAAGTAGTTGAACGGTGATTGTGGGTTCAAATCTGAATGATATAAAATGGTCATAATAGTACCTACTATCAATTTTTTCAGCAGCAGGGCGAGAAAAGGAAAATATCATTTTATTTTCTCAAATGGGAATCGAACACACATCCTGTCGCATTTACAGACGCACGCTTGTGCCAAGGCCGGCGTCTTGGCCTTTGTAATACTTACGTACATATACTTGTACTAGTGGACCCGGACGCGGCTACGCCTGCTTCAACTATAAGAATATTTATTAAATATATTCATGAAATTATTTTCAATTCTCAATAGAATTAGTAAGAAAATATAAGCTCAAATAATCAAAAAGAATAATAAGTAGATACACATTATTAGAAAAAATTATCTGAGTTATTGAAATGAACTAACAAAAGGATTAAAAGTAACTAAAGGATAGGTATTCTTAATATTAGAAAAAGTACCTAAAGTTTTCCGTACGTGCGTACATAGATATCGACTCTACGAAATAACTAAACATTTCTCTCTATTAAGTAGGATAATTTTAGCGGGCAATATCAAATAAAATAAGAAGAGAATCAAAGTNCTTGCCTCATTATCACGGCGAGGAAATAAAAATATCAAATATTTTATTTCCTCAAATAGGAATCGAACACACATCCTGTCGCGTTTATAGACGCAAGCTTGTGCCACAGCCGGCCTGCTGGCCTTCGTAATACATACGAGTATACTTGTATTGGTGACATCCTGGTTTAATTAAATTAAATTGTATTTGGTACTCTTGTATTCTACGTGTATTTGTATTTTATATTAATTATCATGTTTTTCTTTTTCAGGTAAACAGAGCTTTCGGTTAACAGAATAATAAAATGAAGCTGGTTTGTAAGTAATGTACACGTTTGGAAAAATAAATGGCATGTTATCCCTAATACGAAAGGAAGAAAAGGATTCATATGACATAGTGAATTCGACTTACTTTTCGAGGAATTCCTGTACCCCTGAAAAATACTATATTAGGCTACCCCACACAACTCCTTGTTCAGCCAAAAGGTGGAGAACAGGATGAATATTTTATGAGGTTTTCTCTTTCTATTTCGCATAATGCAGGAGATGTCTAATGATAAAAAAGAAAGATTGTTTAACTTCCGAGACTAGGTAAGAATAACGGTGATCCACTTTGTAGCACCATGTACGAGATTCTAGTAAAGTGATGTTCACGTTCGATAATGTAATTAATTATGGAAGCTTTTGTATTTGTTATTCGTTCAATTGAATTAAACTCGAAACCCTTTTTTTCAAGAAGTCAGTCTGGCAGAAAGGAAAGTCAATGATATTTCATTAGGCTCTGTCTAACTGTCCAATAAAATTGTATACAGGAGGATAAATCGTTCACATATTGTACAATCCACTTAGCAAAATCAAATTTACGACCATTACGTAAGAAAGCATTTTAAGTTTCATCTAACTAACTCTATTAGACTTTAGCTTAATATTAGATCACGAAAACGTCGTCCTTGTACTGCTTCGTGACTATTCACTTTCAATGTCGCTCCGTCTGTCTATCACAATGTACCTTTGAATTGAAATAGTTCTCACTTATTTGGTAAATGTCTCGATTAATTCGTTGAGGATAAAAAAATACAAAATAATTGAAGATAAAAAAAAATGATTTTTCGTATATATTTTAAAGAATTATATATTTTAATATAAAGAATTATATATTTTATTGAATTAATGAATGACATAGTATTTATTACACAAGCAAGTTAAGTAAAGTTCGTTTTGGTTAGAGGTTGTTCAGTATGCTGATTATCTTCGTGGGTTCTATAGCTCATTTCATAGCCCGTTTCTAATCTAACATCAATGACAGGCTTGAAGAGAAAAGAAAAACTACATTTATTTTGACAACCAGTCTAAACTTGATGTTTTAAATTGTTAAATTTAACTTTAGTTGTCAAAATATTTTTATTAGTTTTACGAAATATTTCAACGAAATGAGCGTTGAAGATAGAAATCGAATCTTTAATAGATAGAAACCGAAAGCTAGTTTCACACTTTAGATATAATAGATTTACCTCCTGTAGAGTATTTTATCCAATTCTAACAATGCTTAGCTAAATATAACAAATAAAGTAAATTTATATTATTTTTTTAATCAGAAAAGAGTTTTCCTATTATATTTGAAAATAAATTTCTGTTTAAGTGAAGGCTATCGTGTTAAAGCACTGTCTGTTGAGTGATGTGATAAGTATACTTAAAAATATATTGGTTCTTCTTATCACGATCTCATAAGAAGTCTCTTTCTCTGCCTAAAGAGGTATAAATATGATATTTTATTTTAATCGATAATACTATCCTTAGAAGTGAACATCACTATTAGATAAAGAACAATAGATGATCACAATCGTTGTAGCGTGGAGACGCTGCGTACACTAACTTAGTGTTGGGTGACCATGATTTTTAAATACATGTTATTTTGGTAGACTAAATACTGAGGCCAGTTGTGTGACTGTAAACGGAACACGGAAAACGAAGACCTACCCGAGGAAATAAAATATTTCATTGAAATAAGTCAGTCAAGTAATAGCATAAATATTATAGACTTTAATAATCCAATTTATAATCTTACGACTGTTTTCTACAATTTCTTACAATGTTTGTGAAATAGATATGTAAAAGCTAAATATTTAACAATAATAAATAATCCTTATATGAGTCATCACCTACATGACATTTACAGTTTAAAGGTTAAAAAAAATGCTTGAAGTAAGTCGTAGTCACGGGGTTGCTAGGCCACATCTGATATCTCGAGAATGTATGAGTTCAAATAGAAGTCCTTGGATTTTTTATCATCATTGGTACATGCATATATTTTTTGATTGCTCAAGTAGAATGCAATGCATAAAAAAAGGAGTCTAATTTATTGGTAAGCTTTTTACCACAGATAATAAAGATATATGGGCGTTGTCAATTAACGATATAAAAAACATAACCATTCTTAACAGCCAGGTAAAAAATATTATATGCTTCTATACTATACAATAAATGAGAAATATATTAAAAATAACCTATTCATATTCACATTTTACTACAATATCGGTCACCCTATCCACTGTGTTACGCGGTCGCTCCCATGACCCAACACTGAGGGTAAAAACTATCTCGCACACCATTCTTGCGGTATTGCACATTCACTCAATTAAACGATTTTGCATGTGGCGTTGATATAGTAAAAGTATTTTTCTTCGTAGAAAATTTCAAGAATATAATTATGGAACTAGGATAAGCAGTATATAAGTAGGAGGTGCAAGGGCGTGTGATTGTAGGTTCGATTCTCTCTCGGGGGGAATGGATTATTAAAATTTTTATTAAATTTACGTGGACAGGGAACTTGAAATTAGATTATGTCACGACTTCCAGTATAAAAATATCTACTAATACTTAGCAAATCCTACATAATCCTAAAATATTGCGTATGTTCTAAATTCTTATAATTTTTATAATCTTGTTACCACTATTACATAAATTAAGTAATAATTTCTAACAGTAGGTTAATTAGCTTATTAATAAAAAAAACTAGTTAATTTTTAACTGCTTTCCGGCATCATAATTTACACTAACCTTTGAATAAGAATAATTTGTAGTCAATATATATTTATATAGATATATGTATAATAGGACATAAGTATACACATACATATAATAACTTAATAAAGACAAATTTATATGTAAAAATAAATTAATTTCTCAACAAAAGCGTGTTTTTTGCATTAATTAGGAAATTAGTATTCATTCTTAACGTGATTTTACAAAGAAATATTTTTTTATTGAACGATTTTATAGAAAATAGCTACAGTGACTCAGTTGTAATTATTATCATATAGTTATGAGTTCAAATACCACCTAAGAAACTTTTATTCATCCATACCTATATTATAAATTCGAAAGTAACTCTGTATGTCTGTCCGTCTGTCTTTTACGCAATCAGGGCCAAACCGCTTATTTAATTGTGATAAAATACTCATATAGAGATACTTGAGTGTCTCGGGATGAACTAGGATACTTTTTTTTCTCATATTTGTAATATTTTCGATATATATCAATATATTAAAATACTTATTAATTTGACATGCAATTTATTCCGCCATGTTTATAACAACCGCCGTTGCTAAGCAACGATTTGCAAAGTTTGTGGTTAGAAAACGTCACCCAAAAAATATAGATTTGTATACATTAACAAAAATTAGATGATTTCTATATTTTGATATTCATTGTTATGAAAATAAATATAATAGTCACTTTTAGCATTTTATCTAGATAGAAATTATAGTTTACTGTATAACATTGTAATAAATAATTAGGGAGATGTCACTGATTCCAAATGACCTATCCTATGAGTGGTATAGTATGACCGACGCGAACAAGGAGATGACTTTGATGATTTTGTAAATTTTTATATATTTTCGAATTACTGTTAATTTTTATGTAATTATTTGCTGCTTATAATTAATTTATCTCATTTCGGTTATCTATACCGATGTTATACACTTAAAATATCGTAATTTTAATCGTTTGAGATTTTATTGAATATTGTCCGCAAAAATTAATAATCTATATATATAAAAGGACTTGTCCTCACTGACTGAGGTAAGAAGCACGCACAGCCGTAACCGCTGATGGTAGAAACGTTAAATTTGGACANAAAAATTGTGTAAAGTATCTATTTAACCTTTGATCTTTGATATTAAAACAAATTTGACTTGTCTCTTTCAACTTGACCTGCTAAAACTGGAAGTTGCTTAAATTTAAAGAACTGGTTAAGTATGAGTCGGACTCACCCATTGAGGGAAGTACAACTTATAAATAAAAATTGACAAATTTGTCCACGAGAAGTAACCTATAGGTTTTAATTACGCAGCGAATTTAATGAAATGCAGCAAATTCTATGCACAAATGCTCATAAAATTAAATTTTTGATTGTGTTGATTTAGAAGCTTCACTTTTTCTATCTTCTATTGCTTTAATGTACCTTTGACCTAAATACGTGATATTAATTTCAGCTTCATATATCCACGCCTTTAATTATCGTCTGTTAATTATAAAAAAATATATAAAAAGAACCTATTAATATCTACAAATACTATATTAATTTTAAGAAAGTATGCAAGTTATATAAATTATATAATATTTTTTATTTGTTTTATATTACTGCTGCTCTATAAAATGTACTATCGATACAAGTATTATGTTGCGTTCAATATCATTAAGGTGGTGTAATAACCAGGTTATTATATAAACTTGGTGACAGACCGACAGACTGATTTGTCTCGAGTTTGCTATAATTACTAGATCATAGTACACTGTCGTGCCACATTTAAGGTCTGTGTGTCTGGTGGTTGTAGGTTCGATCCCCTGTCGCGATTATACAATCTTTGGCCATAAGCCGTATAGGATATATGCGTCAGCATCTAAAATCCGCGGAGAGTAAAGAACTGAGGGAATGATTCCGTATTACGTATTTGAAAACTTTAAAAACCTCAAGAGACATTAAAATGACTAATATTTTAGTCTAAGAAGTTAGGCTAAAATATTAGCCAAGCGTGACGCAGGGGCACAAGTTTACGACTACAAACGAGACTGGTTGTAAGTTCGATTTCCACTTGAGAAAATTAAATTTTTAGTATTTTTATTTTCGTCGCTCTGGTAAAGAGGCAAAGCGCTCTAAAATTCGGAAACGGAAGTGTCTTAATAGGAACGGAGTGTCTTAACACTAGGTTCCCCATTTTGAGGTTCCTTTTGCTATCCTGCTATGTGCGGGATTCAAAGTGAAACTAAAAAAAATAGCACAAGAAGATTTTAACAAGCTAGTGAATGGTATTTCACCTACATACAAGTGTCTCGTAAGCCGTAAGGTAACACCGTTACTAATGTTATGATTACCAAATTAGTTTTGCGTAGGCTAACGAGGGCAAGCCTAACCTGACTTTACTTTTTAAGGCAATGTTTATATGTGAAGTCTCAATAAAAATATATGTTTAGTTTATTTTAGTTTATTAAATAATACAAATATAAAATATATATATATATTATAGAAAAATTGGTTTACGTGATTGTAGTTTACTAACAATTTATGGATGTTTAAGTAAGAATTTGATAATAGATAGTGCTGTGTAACAGCTTTAAATACCTTAAAGCATAATATAAAATTAAAATAAGCAAACATTTTAATTAAAATAACGATAATATGTAACAAAACAATAGTGATAATAATTTTAACTGACAATAGAAAGAATTAGAAATCTGTAGAATTCTTTAAAAAAATACAGATTACACAATATTTTAAAGACATTCAATAATTTTATAAAATTTCTTTACTAACACTTAATCTAAGCTTTTTCCCGCATACCCGAATAGGCAGAAACAATTGTGATTTAAATTTTTGAGACATGTATGTCTCAAAAATGGGGAACTTTATCACGCTATCTATTTGTCTATAACATCTCTATCACTATCTACCATCGCAATATTAAGAGGTATTTAAATTTATCAGACATTGTCATAATAATTAACATAAATTCTATAATTTACGTAGTATCATGTTATTGAACAACTATTTCTATCCTTGAACCTGTTTGCAAATGGCTTTATCTATTATTCATGGTCGCCCTCGTTTTATTTTAATAAATGGCTAGTTAATTTTAACTTTGAAGGTGCTGTTATTTATGTTAAAAATATATTTTTAAGATTCCCGAGTAACCCGAGTGGGAACTGAACCGACAACCGTCGCATTGAATTTTTGCTTTTTTTACATATTTATTTATCGTGTAAGCGATAAGGTTTTTTTTATATAAGTACTTTTTTTAATATTAATAAGCAATTCCACTTTCATTCATTTTCTTTTTAAGTAATTAGAGGTCAAGGAACATGTTTATCATTTTTAATTAATTTATATAGAAAGTAAGAAATCGTAATTTTAATAACTAATCATCTAATTGGAGGTCAAGTGTGTCACCAGCTTTTAATGACCATACCACATAGCAGAGTTGTGTCAAAATTCATATGGTATTGAGAAATTATTGGCTTAGATATCTTTGGAAGGTAGAAGAACGCTATTTTTCGTTTAGTATTTATTTTAATTCTTTGTTAGAATGTGAATTTTAATTATGTATTCATTAAAATTTACCATAATGCGGCGTTGAGTTCCATTAATCAACAAGTAAAGTAGTAACAGGGTGGGAAGTTGAGTCTTAACCCTAGGTTCCCTCTGCCTACCCTGCTGTACGAAAAAAAATGAGAAACCACTTTGTTAATTTCAACTCTATCGAAATATTTTTTTGGGAGAAAGTGAATTGTACAATAGTACCTATTACAAAAGTAGTTTATTTATTAGAAACATATTTCTTACTCAACAAAGAAAGTGTCTATAAAAGTAAAAAATAAATACATTCGTTTGACAATTTGAGATATCTACGTACCTATACCACAGTTAAACAAAAGATAACAAGTTGAAATTTGCAAAGGAAAGTCATTAGCAAAGTCCATAATAATGATATACATATATTACATCAATATATTATATGATTTTTATTTTTAAACTTATACAACTTGAAACTTTTTTGCATTTTAATTTACGTATATTATTTGAGACAAAAATATCTAGTAGAGAACGTATAGTTAAACCACTGTGTTTCCAATATGCGATCAATGTGAGATAAGTTGCGGAATTCAACGCCACTCAGCCCACATTGATCGTTTCATACGCGGCGTTAAACTCTGCCACTCACCACCACTTAAAATAATTAAAAATATGAAATTTATTTAGTTACCTTTAACCGTCAGACACTTACGAACCGTTCCACGGTTAAAATTTAGTATATATAAATATATATTTTAAAAGAAAGCCTATCTATTTGTATAGGCCACTCATTTATATTTCTTTTAGTTGTATGGAGTGACAGTTTAATGCCCTCGCGGAGTTTGTTTTGAGTGAAAGTGATAAAGAGATGGGAGGGTCGGTAGAAAGTGGTTATATTGTGGAAGCCTCAAGCAAATACGAGATTTCGATTGATGTCAGATTCGAACCTACACCTGTGTTACATTTTCTTGATTAACATAATATACTCGTATTGTTAATTTTCCATTCTTTCTTCTATTAATTAAGATTGTTTTGCTATGTTAAGGAAAAAACAAAAATGTGCTTATTACCTCGATGGAAGACTATGAAATTTTCCTTAATATACCTACACTATTAATTTTCATTTAAAATTTCTTAGGGTCATAATACGTTTTTTAAACTCATACTCTTCGATCACTTCGATCACTAATTGATCGAAGCTCATACTTTATTAGACATATAGCAGGGTAGGCAGAATAACGTCTGTCAGTGGAAAGAAACACAAATAATTAATTCAATCTCATTGCACCATGATGGCAAAAGAAAAATAAACTTTTGTGTGATAACAAGACAGTAAAGCAATTAACAAGTAATTTTCAGGGTAATTACAAACTCAAGTAAATGAAAAGTGATAGAATCGGCGTTTTCACGCTCGACGATGCAGGAACATGCGTGTTTAGAGCATTACATTAAACTTAGAATAACATCTCTTTTTCTTTCATACAATTAGTAAGATACTTTAGATAGTTATTTTTCATATTTCTTGATCAGTCAGTCATTTTACATAATTGACAAAAATGTAATTTATATATAAAAATGTAATAAACATATTATTATCAACGTTTATTGGAATGTGTTTGTGGATTGGATTGCCTTTCTGGTATCAAGAAAGAACATGGCGTTAAGTTCCGCCACTTACTAAATGTTTCGAAAATTCGGAGGAAAGAGGGGAACGGACGAAAGATTGAGTTGAAATTCTTCTTTCATATATAACACAGTGAAATTTTTTAGTTATTTAAAATAATTATTTTTTTCTCAATTTTCGTCCTTTAATTGAGTAAATGAAATTTAAAGCAGTATAAATAATTTAAAAGTCAAAAGGTCTATAATAATAACAACAGGTGTCACATTGGATTACTTTTAACGTCAAATAACCGTCTTGGACAACCAGCCGAAGGCAATCCACGTATAGTGCAGTGGGTCAAAGTAATTAATCACTATATATTTATATGTTTAAATATATAGATATATTTTATTATACTTCTGATCGTACGGGAAGGTTATGAGTTAAAAAAGTATTCGATATAATATACATATAACGTCCTCTAGCTTTGATTGCTGTAATGTTTAAAAATAAAACTTTTTAAAATATTCTACTACTATAGAGCGTCATATAAATTTCTGAATTCTTTAAAGTGTTGTCCGAACAGAGTGTTGCATATCTATGTAATATGCCTGCATAATATTAATAATAAAATGACTATTTTAAAATTTTTAAGAGGAAATGACAATTTAAATTACTGTCATATCGAAAATGTCACTGTAATTGCTTAGACTAGTTGAAAAAGATTTATCATTGAACAAAAGTATAATATGTGGTTTTTCTACATATTACATTTTTTATATAGGTTCAGGTTTCAATGACATTTAATAAGTTGTCTAATTATTTTGATTTCAATTATACAGGTAATAAATATGTTATAGCATATTTATCTGTATATAAAAAGTGGCAATATCAATTTGTTTATAAGGCCAGTCATGGCCCAGGGGTGTAAGTGCTTCAAAAGGAGACAAGTTTTATTTTTATTTAATTCTGGCTTACACTACAGACTTATGGTCCGTACCTTTTGTCACTTTATACATTTTTTTAGATATTACTTAAAATTAGACTTATATTATTATATACATATATTTCTATATTTTTATACAATATCTCCTTAAGAGAGTCCAGTTATTAATTTCAGTTGTCACTTGCTAACTTAATATAACACTTTTGTTGCCGTTGCTGTTGCCTGGAGACAGGTTGTGGATTCGATTCCTATAAGAGGAAATTAATAGTATTTCCTCTGCTTACCCTGTAACATATGACATTTTTTTTTTATATAAAAAAAATGGCTTCATAAAAAAAATTGTATTAATGTATATAAAAAACCTACATTTTTGCTTATTATTATAAAACTCAAGCTGAAATGTAATTTAATTTTATTATTTGGAAGCAATCAAAAAATATATTAGAAAAACTACTTTAAGAATCCTGTAAAGTCACGACTAAATAAAACACTAAAGATATAATAAATCGCATACAACCTCGTCAAACCTTGCAATACCGGCCTTGGTATTTAGACGCATCGTACATTTGCTTAAGGGTTTATTTAAATACCACTTGATTTTATGCTAATACTTTAGATGTTGTTGACAATTAAATTTATAATTGTTTCTTGTAAAAAATATATATACGGAAATTATTTTAATTCTTGGTGAGCCACAGCAGTTTTACCGTTTTTCCTGTATAAGAAACTAGTGTTAAGACGGAGTGTTTAATTTAATCCTCCCCCTTCCGCCATATTTTCAATTAATTTCGTGTTGAATGTTTATGTTAAACCCCTTGCCACGACAACCTCCATTTAAAATTATAAATAATAATATTAAGAACTAATTTAATCAGAATGTAGGAAATTCTCTTTTAGGAAACGCTCTCGAAGAACTCTAGATGCCAAATTTCGGCTGTTCGTTGTTTATCCATTACAGAAAAGAGAAGAATTATGTATATATAATATAGATTTAGAATAACAAGAAACTTGACAATTTGTATAGAAAATTTTATATGTAATTACATAGAAATTCCATCTTCTATATTTTCTAATAGCTACGCAAAAGCTCGTTGCAAATTAAATTAACGACCGTACATTTAATAGCAGATGTCGATTCCTTATAATAAGAGAGTGATTTGTTATAATAAGTATATAATAATACACTTTAAGCGTTAAGCTTTGATTTAAATACCTACAAGATCGTGTATTTTGTAGTAATTAATAGTTTATTTTAGAAGAACGGTTATGAAACTGGGTTATATAAATATTTTTGTAATAAAATCGTAAAATAAAAACATTTAATATAAAATTTAAATAAATTCGCTTACTTAACAACATTGCGGTGATAATATGTTATGTCTAGTTAGATTAAAAATCTAACTAGACATAACTTTAAGTTAATCAGTAGAATCTTTAAGTTATAAAGAATAGAATATCTCTATTGAAGAGCTGTATATAGCCATACAGCTTTTAAGTACTTTTGGCAGAAATTTGAGACACTCTGAGATTATCAAGACACTCTGTTCTCTATTTTTTACGTTTTTTACAGTCAAATATCTTCTCATTGTTGCGACAGCAAACATTAACTTTACAAAGTAAAGTCAAAGGAATTCTCTATACATATAAATATTATAGCCGTATATTACCTTAAAAAATGTATAGAAAATGCGCTTAATGGGCATTCCGCTTGCCAGATGCGCACGCGCCGGTGCAACGGGACAAAATGATTATTGTTTCTTCTCACTATATAGGACTTAGTAAGGAATTTATTGCTGTGATTACTATTTATTATGAGAATAGGAAGTAAGAATGGCATCTTTATAGCTTTTTACTTAGTGGTTGTGAGTTTTAAAGTTGTAAACGGAGTGCTTTAACACTAGATTCCCAGGTACCTAATTTCTATCCTGCTACGCAGGAAAAGGCGTGAACCTACTTTAATAGTATTTTCATTTAAATCGTTATCTTGTAAAAGTTAAATTTTGAAATCTCGAACGCTTGCGTGTAATGTTCATAACAAAAATATCTATTACGTGGATACATAATTACCGTAATACTTGTTACGTTACCGTTTCGTACCGTTACTCGGATTTACTTTTTGTTTGGTCATTTCTATGAATTTTTTTCTGTAGTAGCTTGTGAAGATAAGTTCAGAATTGAGAGAAAAAAATATTTTTAGGTTTTCCAATTGAGAGAAAAAAATATTTTTGGCCTCCAAGGTTCCCTCTGTCTACCTTGCGTGCGTGAAGCTGAAAAAATATGTCAAATTAAATAATTATTCAATTAAATTTAGAAAATTAGATTACAAATTTGAAGGACCCATTTTAAGTGATAAAATATAAAATTAATTATTGCAATGTATGTAGGTAGATTGATATTAAATAATCACTGAGCAGGAAACTCAATTCAGACCAGTCGAGTCCAACAGAAAGTAAGGCCGATTCGAGGTCAATCGAATGAATGTATATATAGCATTGTTTCTATATATATATGTATATTTATTAATAATTTCGTTCATATATGAAAAAAAAATTATGAGATTACTACGAGAGTATCTTGTAGTAGAGAAGTATGTTTGGTTAAATACGCTAAACTCAGATTTTTTTTTATTACTTCTATGACAGTACATAATTGAAAGCAGTCTGGGTTTTTATGAAGACATCAAACTATACAAGTGATGGTATTGAGTTCGATGCCCACTCGAATAAATGTTATTTTAATTTATTTTATTTCACCTGCTTCGACTTCAAAGTTGATGTATGTATGTAAAAGTCGACTTGACTATAAATTAATATCATAAAGCTTCTAGGACATAAATTACGTCCCGGACTTACAACAAGTTTTATCAGTAAAGCTTATTTCAACCAGTTGTTTTAACTGTATAAATATTTTAAAATTTCTAAGTTGCGAGGTTAACAATTCTGTTATTAGTAATTTATTGAGACTTATTTAGAATTTCTATTGTATAATTGTTTTGTATACAACTTGAATTAATATTGTATACTCTGGAACAGTAACAAAAAATCAATATAGTAAGTATCCTCATGCATATACGAATATAGTAGTGTAGGTTAAAATTAAGACACTTTGGTTCCCAATTCCCGTTCCCCTTTTCCGCCCAATTTTTGAGATATTGCATGTTTTAACATGGTTAGGTTCCTCCGGCCTAAGTTATAAAATAATTAGGCTAAAGGTTGAAGTGTTATTGGCCACTGCTATAATAGCAGCTACATTTAAATCTATACTTCACCCCGCCCTATGCCTCCTAACCAGACCGAGGAAATAAAAATATTTTTCCCCGCATGGGAATTGAACTAGCACTTGTCGCGTTCACAGTCATACTCTATGCCACGACGTTGTCAAAATATATGATAATATTACTTAAAAAAAACGTATTGTACACTTATCTCGTATATCGTACAACTTTTATTCTTGTCAGATAACTAACCAATTTACGTAATAATGTCAAGGCTTTGTATTGAAATGAATATTGCTTTTTATAAAAATAATAAAACAAGAATATATTATGTTTAAACGGTACTTTAATAAAGGTAAAATTATATTTAATTTAGAAGGTATGTAGTATCTATACTTAATAATTATACTTATTAATTATTCTTATTGTGCGGCGGTTCCTCTCTCTGAAGCCACCGATGGCTTGGACCCTTGTCCCGCCCTCGGAAGAGTGTTTTTTTTATATTTTTAAATGTATCTTTTTTATAATAATTTATATTTAAAAATGGAAAATTGATTAACTAATTTAATAAAAGAATATTCTGATACTGAAGAATTTGTTTGGCTAGATGCAGTAATCTCAGAAACTGCTGGTTCCAATTGAAAAATTGTTTTCATATCCATTTATGAAAGAAGGTAGAGTAAGTTGTATTACAGTATGCGACCAGTTTCAACTAACGCACTTAGAATCTGTCATGTGTTGTTTCCATTAGACAACGTGGACGAAGCCGGTACTAAAAGCTAGCTAGTCATCAAATTCTATTTTTTTTGTTAAAATCCCTTTCGTTCTTTTTGTCCAAAATTGTCACTCTTCTCCGATCAGGGAATCAATTAGGTGGTGGCATATATAACACTAGCGAGCCGCCCGCGGCTTCGCCCACTTGAATTACGCAATGGTTTATTTAGTAAACTATTAATGAGTATTTATGAAAAAGATTTTTAGTGACTGAAATCAAATACACTTATGGAAGCTATCACAATTAAGTATAGTAACTTTGGATTTTTCATTGTTTTGAAAATAAAAAAAAGATATATCGATATAAATAATGTAAACTGAAGCATAACTGTCTAAGATGTTTTTAGTGTTGTTTGTGTGTGTTTAATATTTTAAATTTTTATTAATATATTTAGACTTAGGTCTTATTCGTCTATAATATTTGACTATATTTCTATAACATTCATGCATATTTGTATAAGATTTATATACAAATATAAAAATGCCGCGGGCGGGAGAAAACCAGCGCCCAAATTGAGAACCTGTTGCTTTTCACCCGACCTCGATTTGAGTGCGTCAACGTTTTTGCACACCTCACTTTCGGTTTTGATAGCGAGGCAAATAACAAACTGTTATATTTATACTTTTAGTTCTATGCTGTATCCCAAATAGAGGGGGGAGGGTTGGAGGAAGTTTTCCGTTTCCCATGGGTCACCCAATTTTCGAGATACTACGTTTTGAGTGATGGAACCCAACGGTGTTAGACTGACAGACAAGGCTCAGGCAAAACTGTGCATGAGAAGTTAAAAAAATTATAACTAAATTCCTTGAAGAATACATAGAAGGGATTTTTTGCAATGGCATTTTACTTTTTATAGTCCACGCAAAAAAAGTTGTTGGCTACAATTGGAATTGGAAAGAAATGTATTTATTTAATTATGTATTTATGAATACATGTATTCTCTAGTTTGGATTTGTCACGCAAACGTCACACAGTCGACCACGTTAAGACTTTACGCGGTATCTCGCATATACTCGTAGTAAAGTCGGCTGGGAGATCGTAGTGTTAAAACACTCCGTTTACCATTTTCCTGTTTGATACTGTTAAATAGTAATATATTTTATACTTGACTATATTTAATAAGATAAACCAACGAACCAATAAAAGTAATTTTGAATGAACGCCAATAAAGTTCGTGTGACCTCCGCCGTACGGTTTGAGGACAACGTGTCATGTTGACATTATGCCTCAATACGTGTTAGAAAGTGTGAAAATTCGCCGCCATACAGTCCTGTATAGAGACTAGAACATCGGTTTACCACTTAAACCACGATTATGATGAATTTTTGATGTACTTTTAGATAAAAAATATGTTTTTAAGATAATTTAATGGAAAATTCTAGATCTTAATTATATTTGTATCACTAAGGCCGTACTAAATGTATATTATATGAGTAAAGCTAAGTAAAGATATTAATTATTTTTCTATCATATTATGTACATAAAAGAACAGAATCAACAAGATCAGAATTAATTAAACATATCAAATAATATTAATATTTATAATTGTTATTTTAAGAAAAATATTAATTTTTTTATTAAAATAATATAAAAATACATATTTTTATTAAACTAACGAAGGAAAAATTAAGTAATTAATTATTTTTAGCTATGTGTATTAAATTTTCTCTACAAACCTTGTTTGTATTCGCCACAGATTATATATAAAATGCAAATCATCTTTCACTGATGCTAACGGCCTCTATTCGAAAGTGTCCTAAAAATTATTCAATAATCGATTTCATGTACTTGACATTCAAGTCACCTGTTACGAAATACAAAGAAAAATAATCCTTATATAAATATAGTAAGGTTAATTTTCTCAAAAAAATACAAAAAGCCGAGCAAAAATAGGCTTTATTTTTATGGTATTAGATTTAAAATTAATTTAAAGTGCGTATATATCGATGTTGATCTGTTTTTCTCGATTCAGAATTTCGATCTCGTACTATATTGTAATTTGAATACTAAATGGTCACTTTCTTCCAAATTCCTTTAGAATTAAATCATTGTACCTTTGTTGTTTCGAATTTTACTTTTTGGAAAAATATGTGATTTTTATTCGTCATTTCTAAAAACGTTTGTATTTTTTATTTTTAGTAGAGCAAAGGATTTCATAAATTTATTAATGTTATGTAAATGTACCTTGATGTAACTGATAAATTGTATGTGTTCAAAATAAATATGTATAAAATATAAAGAAGCTTTCTAACTAAATAATCTAGTGTTAAGACACTCCGTTATCTGCCTTTCCATGACTTAAAGTGGATATATAAATAAATATACTATTCATAATGGGACACATATGTGATAACAAAAAAAAACTAAATTAGACACATTTTCTATATTACCCAAAACCATATATTAGGCAATTTCTGTGCAACCACCCACAATAGAAAGCCTACGTCTATAACCTATACGGTCATTACTAAATCAAATAGCATTATTTTCTTCACCTTAAAGTTAAAAATGGCTTACAATTTCCCTATTTTTAGGTAATTTTGTATATTTTATAACAATAGTGCCTTCGCGTTTGTTATAGCGTGAACATTGAATTATCACTATGCGTGTGAACTTTGCCGAATGTGAGATTCTTTCATTTGCTACTTTCACTATCGCTTTCTTGGGTCAAACTGTGGCCTTAAGTGTATAAATACTATGTGTTTTCCTTTTTATTGTTATATTAATAGTATGAGAAAGGTTTTATGGACGTTTTCGTCTAATTTTCGTTACTACGGTTATTTTTAATAGTATAGTTAATTTACCGTTATGTAAAAGATGAGTTGTATATTAATTGTGGAAAATTAGACAATTGTGTTTTTTTGAAATGGGGAACGAAATGGTTATGGTAATTGGATCATGCCTTGGAATAATCGCTGAAAGGTTGAAAGAATATAGGGTCAAAGCAATCCGATATCCAAATTTGAGACATTCTGTGTAGAGTGGCGGAATTCAACGTCGTGCTTTGTTTTTTCCTTTTATAGAGCGAAGAAATGAAAGTTATTAAATTGCTCCAGTGGTAATTGAACCCACAATCATCACCTTAGCAGTCAGCAGGTGGGAACCAGCGCCATGATGACCTCTATTATTTTTAACCACAGATGAAATATTTAAGATCACGCCTTGCCTTGTATTGAAAGGCATATTTGTTGTTTGTTGATAAAATAAAACAATTTCATGCTTGAAGCAACACAAAAAGTGTAATAATGGGCTTACAATGTTATATGCTAATATGGTTTTGTTTCCCAGAAGATACTATCTATCGTATTTGTATAAGATATTGGCTTGAACGAGGTATTCAAACAGCAGCTATTGTTAATTTTTTAAATCTGTGTACAGAAGTGTGTGTTTTATATGCAAATGCAATATGGCAAAACGCGGCGTTAAGATCCGCCACTAGCTTTGTAATGTCCCGAAATTGGGCGTATTATTGGGAACGCAGTGTTTTAACACTTTTGTTTTGTGTAATTAATATGATATTCGTCATTAAACAATTTTAATTATATAATTTTATCTATTAAAACAGAATAGATTCAGCAATATTCTTGATAATTATTTGATAATATACTAAAATAACATTGAATGAGTTTTTTCTATACATTTTGGAGATGTCGAAACACGGATTTTGTCTATAACGAGATGTGACCTCATGATGAATCATCTGACTTTGATTCAAAATTTTATATTACCAATAAAACAGCTTTATGCTTTTCCCCATATAGCAGAATAGTTAGAAGGAAGCAATGCTTAATACTATGTTTGTAGGTTCGACCGCTCCTCGTGAGGATGATCATCCTAGAAAACATAGCGTGGCATTAAGTTCCATCACTCCACCTTGAAAGACTCCGTATTGAGTGGCGGATCTCTACGCCTCCTGTGCATCGATACTAGAGCGAAGAACGAAAAAATGAAATTTAATTCCTCGAATGGGGAACGAACCCACAATCCACAAACTTGTGCCCCTGTGCCACGACTGGCCTCATTATTAATTATGTCTGTAGTATTAATTATATAAACATTTTTTATCATTAGGTCTTACACATTAGTTAGGCAAGGCCACCATTCCTACAGTCACTAGAAAGCCTATCAGCTAACCGGTACTTGCCCAACAAAACTGGTCTTATTTTGAAATACTATATTGCTAATGCAAATTTTTTATGTTATCTTTTTACTTTCTTGCTTTTGACATAATTGATTTTGTTAATGATATATTGTGAAATAAAATATTAGATGTAAAGTTTCAATTTGTTTATTTCTATGAAGTAATAGGTTCATATACGGCTTGGAGACTTTTTCAAAATTTTCCGTTCTCTACTTTACATCTAAATCTATGAGAAGGAATCTAGTGTTAAAACACTGGATTTCCTACTCACCACCGAGTTTTCGAAACATTGTGTGTTGCGGAACCCTACGCCGAGCTTTTCAACGTCTTGTAACCAAAGATTAAAATATTAATAATTAATTTCCTTGTGTGAATATCGAACCCATAACCATCATATTGACGGTCCGTCACTGTACCGCTGCCCTCTAATTGATAATAAAATTTCCAATTGTTGAAAGTGGAATGTTTATTATAAAAGGAATACCTATGGATTTCATAAAATAGAGCTTACAGTAAGTTTTCGTTGATTTTTTAGCTTTTGAGTGAACTTTGAAAAAGCTTATAAAAAAATTAGGTTATAACGTATATTAAAGAACCATCTATATTTAAAGAAATTACAAAAAGTACTAAATATTTTATTTATACGTTAAAATACATGAAAAGAAAGACAAAACTTTTAAGTGCCTATCATTATTTATTTCATGTTAAATCTATTTATTATACAAATAAGTTTTATCAGTACTTGTTATTTACACATAATTAATATTCACATATCCTCCATTATAAAGGCTTTTGTAATAAAATCTCACAATTATAACGTGACATAGTGATGTGCAACAACTTACCACATAATGGGGTTCCAGCTGTTTCCTAATATTATTTCGTATATAAATTTAAAATTACATTGCTTCTTCGTTTAAGACTTTTTTCTCACAGGATTAAAATGGTGTACTTAAAAATTAATTAAACATGTTTTTTTTGAGCGTTTTTTTACTTCAAATTGATCTTTTTTGAAACCATAAAGTATTTGTAATGTAGTAAATGTAAATTAGTAATTACTAAATTTTGTTAGAATGAAACACTTGCGATCTATGCCTCTTTTTTTCTTAAAACAGATTAAAATAGCAAATAGGCAACTTTCATTTACTATAAGTAATTTTTTGTTTATCTGTGCTTTGTTTAATATTGCATTAGGGTTTTTCATTTAATTTCTTACTCTGAACACTGTAAATGAAATGTGAATGCATATTCTACGAAATTTTAGATGAAAATAGCTTTTATTTCCTTTTACTTTAAGGTTATTTTTTGAAAGCTTTGTAATATGCTGTGTATAGTAGTATAAGCTTATTTTACATTAGAATTGTTGTACAAAATTAAACCTTATTAAAAGAAAATAGAATTCAAATTAACACAAAATAAGATATTTTCAAGTTAAGACAAACATTATTGCAACTTGCAGTGCAAAAGTAAGTGCATTGACTCACCCACTGACATAGTTACCTGTCTCGTTCACACCTATTGAAATTTTATATATCCGTCCTTGTTATAGCTTTTTACGACACTTTTCCAGTCGTAAACGAGATTGGCTCGTTATATTGGCATTTCTTGGCAATTTGTTAATGTTTACATTTTGTATATTGTGAAAGTTTTTATAATTCTTAAATTTTGTATTGAAAATGTTAGCTATATGTTTTATCTTTTTTCCCGCAAAGCAGAAAAAACGTAGAGTTGAGACGCTCAATTTTTGCAACTTTGCTCATAGAATGCTGTGCTTATTCTTCTTATCAAATCGAAGAAATGAAAATATTCACACGCTACAGATTTCTCCTGTCTACACTGCTATATGCAATTTTATGAAAAAAAGTAATCGATTTATTTAATTATTTATATTTATTATTATTTTTAATTACGTTTTTACATCGCAATGAAACATTCACGCACCACTTATTAAGTAGAAAAACCAAAAAAAGTTACAAAAATCCGATAAAGAATTACATTTAAGATTTCCACTCACTTTCGTTGGTCGAAGTTGCTCCGGCAAAAGTGAAACAACGTAAAAAAATACAATCAGTGCATGAAAAAAATATATGAAAACAAAATTAAGAATTAAGAGTTTTTAACGTTTTTGTTTTGTAATTGGTTATAGGTCGAAGTGAACGATCTACGAAATATTTTTTTATTATTATATGATTTTCCTAAGGCCTGGCTAGAATTTTAGCTTCCCGTGATATATCCTGCACTTAGCAGGATAGGCACATGGAATATGGGAACCTAGTTTGTAAGACACTCCCAAGAAATTCTCTTAAGACACTTTTATTCTTCACTTTCCGCTTCTCTCTAACAAGAGCTAGGAAATGAAAATATTAAATGCATCATTCCCCCGAGCGGAAATCAAACCGGCAGCCGTCGAAACTAAAGAATATTATCATATTTTACATACACCTGTACTTTTAACCTATATCTTAATACCATGCCCCTATTTCTAGTAATTAACCAAATCTTCCTAATATTTGGAGATTGAAAATGAAATTACTTAAATGAGGACGACACCTTTTAAATCTTTTCTACTGTATTTCTATAGCAATAGAGACTAAAATCGAGTAAGCTTTTTATAACAAGAGCGTGCGAAACCGACGACCAGTTTCGGTGTAATTTACACGGTTTATAGACGCCATAAAATGCTCCATTTCTTTTGAAATTAACATAAATTTGGTGTGATGAGAATGGTTAATTAGAGAAGAAATATTTAAAGTCAGTTGTAGGTGAATATATTTTTGTATGACTTTGTGAGAATATAAATAATATGATTATATAGATTAAAAGTACAACAAAAAAAACTCGGAGCTATAAATTATATAATACTAAGCTTCAACTTGATTTGCTGAGAATATCTGAAGGATTCCACTCTTCAGATCCAGGTTGTATCATCAGAAGAGCTCGATGATACTTAAATGCAATTATTACAATGGGGTCAAATTCAGTATCTTTTTCATTTTATTTTACTACATATATACTTACTAAGATACAAATATTTACTACATATAGATATTGTATTTATTATGCAAATTTAATAATTTCCGCCAGATGGGACCGAACCCACAACCTTTGGGTTTACATTCTTAAAATATGTAATATGTATATAATTCATAAATATAATTCTATTTATCTAATTCAACTATAAAAATACTAGCATTAAGTCATTTGGTATATTTTATCACCGTTTTTACATTAAGAACGTATTTTTTACACTATTAACTTTATAATTTTAATGCGCCAAAACAAATTGAATTAGAGTAATTACTTTTTACTTTTCAATTTGTTTCGAATAAGTCGAATATTCATTTTTAACGATTACTTTACTGAAATTAAATCGATATTGTTATATCGATTTTATCAATAAAAGATAACATGCTAAGCCTTTTGAATAAAGCCTATGTTAAATATAAGTAAGTAAAGTGTTTTATATGCATTTCGTGTGAGACATTTTATAAGGTATAAAAAAGTATTAAATGATTGTAAAATATACGATGTAATGTCTGCTTCTTGAATTTGAATAAAAGTAATAAAATGTTTATATATTGATGTATTAAAATTAAAATAAAACAATGTAAAGAATTGTGATATTTTTTTCTAATGCTAGGTAAGTAACAGTAGTAGGCCTGATTGTGAAAAATCTTTATAAGAATAAACTTAATAAAATGATTAGAAAGCTTTTGCTATTATAAACTGATTTGGCTGAAATTTTCAATGTGTTGGTATTGTCTTTGAAATGATAGTAGTTGAAAGAACAAAGGCAATTAAGATTAGTAAATAAATAATAATAAAAATAAGATTCCTAGTTTTACATAAGGTTAATAAACTCAAATCTATTTACAATAATTTGCAGCTGCAAAGTGAGTCATATGACCACATCGTAAAATATGTCCTTTGATTTATCTAAAGTTTTAACCAAATGATAAATGAATCATCAAAGCCTTATTTATATATTAATATACACTAGTGACTCGGTCACAACGTCGTCAGCTAGAACTACTCTGAATTACTATGGTTCTCTAATAACATAAGTATTTCAAAGACAATATCAATACATTGAAAGTTTTAGCCAATTCAATGAAAAAAATGGTTATTGTAGGAATCGAATCCACAACACTCAAACGCTTATGACCCTGGGCCACGAGGGTTTCATCAATTATGTATAATTGTTCTATTATACCTACATAATGTGAAGACCGTAGCGTTAGAGCTCCGAGCTCCGTTACTATCCCGCCATGGACAACACCTAAAGCGTTAACCTAAATAAAAAGACAAAAGTATGGATTTAATGAATATTATTATGTAATATATATTTTATATATTTACAGAATATTATTTTTATTAAACCATATGAGTAGGTATAATCAGTCTCATAAACTCTACCGATTACCTCTGTATTTATATAAGTTACTTCTTATTCTCAAGTCTCGTCAGTTCATAGCTCCCTGTCAGTTAATAAGTCAGTATGTCAGTCAGTACATTTACATATAACTAAAGGTCTTTCAACTTTAACTGCAACATCTACCTCATTAGATATCGGGCACAATTATTATGCACTGAGTGATCTCGCCTTCCGGACTCCTTAGTGAAATTGTTCCTACATTCGTTCTTGAATATAAAGTATGCTAACTATACCGTTTTATAGTGATTTCAGTTAAATTATTATATTAATTTCTTAACAAAATCGTTCTTGAGAGGACGAATTATTAACTCAATGTCTTGAAATATCACAGCTTATAATAATCGGTAATTATCTTATACAGCTATACTTACTTAAATCTTAACGACTAGACTATAGCCTTTAGTCTATAGTATAAATGTCATAAACTGAATATTTTCCCCCCTTTTTTATAATATAAGTAGAATCATATAAATAGGCTTTAAAATATATAAAGTTTTCACCTATATTTGATCCACTTTAGAAGCCACAATCATCAATCAATCAATTACATATAAAATAATCCATAAATTAGAAACCTAAGTGAATCTAGAAACTGGGTTTTTCAAAACAAAAAACATCATTTGAAATATATAGAGTAGGATACAATTTAATAAGAACTGACAACCCAGTAAACTTGACGCACGGCCTATGGGCAGTGTGACAGTGGGTCAACGGATACGAAGCCCGCATACACAACGTTGACACGAATACCGTATGAACGGAATGCAACTTCCGTAGGGATTTTAGTACATTTAATTTTTTTTTACATTTCTATTTTATCTTAAAAAGAAGACTTGTAGGGTTTTAGATTTTTAGAATGAATTAGTGAAGCTGCATATTAAACATAAACAATACACTATTTAATATTTTTTGTTATTGAAAAAATATCTCAAGACAAAGTTTTCATTTTTAATCCAATTTCTACTTTATTTTACTCTGTCGTAAGCAAGACGTTGAGTTCTTCCACTCAACACGCAATGCCTCCAGAATTCGGCGGAAAATGAGGAACGGTAGTGTATTAATGGGAACGGAGTGTCTTAACGCTAGGTTCTCAAGTTCCATCTGCTTACTCTGTTATATGGGATACACTTTGAATCAAAAAAACAACACATTTAGTCCATAATTGTGTTCATTCAAATAGTTTAATTAGTATTCAAATAAAAAAGCTTATTAATTTTAAATTCTTATTTCTCTTCTTTAGGTCAGTGACCTATTTTTGTTTTTAAAGTCAATTGTATTATTTTCTTCAAATCAAAATATACAACTTTATGTAACCACTATTAGTAAAATCCAAAACATCGAGCTCTTTATGCTTCTTAATTATCTAATATTTACGAAATTTATATTTAGCAAGAAATAATTTTACCTTTGAGAATAAAATCTTGCGTAAAAAGCGAGAACAAAGGCCGCTATCAAACATAATCACGATAGTAGCCTTTCCCACAGCCACCACTTTTTAGGATATTTCCGCAAAATTGCAATTAAAACTATGTATTTATACTATAAGTATTCAAATGTTACTAAAATAAGTACTAGGCTAGATTCTATAATCGTATGAAAAAGATAAAAATAACATAATAGTGCAACTTTGAGTGCTTAAATAATAATTTATATATAATATACGTATTGTAATTGCATTTATCGTAGCACAGGGGCAGAGTCCGTAATCGCGATAGTTGCAGGTTCGATTCTCACTCGGGGCAAATAAAACTTTTTTCTGGTAGCATAAAGCGCCTTTTCCTTCCATGCGGGATTAAGCGTGAACTTGACGAAAATTGCATTAACTACATTNGAGCGAAGAAATGAAAATATACATTTTAAATAAATCCACGACCAGTCGCGTTTACAGTTTTATTTTGTGCCCCTGCGCCACAACTGGTCTATATTGGTATTTATTCAAATAGTTTAATATTTTAAATATAAAAGTTTATAAATTTTAAATTCTTTTTTCTCTTCTTTAGGTCAGTGACCTATTTTTGTTTTTTAAAGTCAATTGTATTATTTTCTTCAAATCAAAATATACAACTTTATGTAATCACTATTAGTAAAACCCAAACCATCGAGCTCTTTATGCCTCTTAATTATCTAATATTTGCGAAATTTATATTTAGCAAGAAATAATTTTACCTTTGAGAAAAAAATCTTGCGTAAAAAGCGAGAACAAAGGCCGCTATCAAACATAATCACGACAGTAGCCTTTCCCACAGCCACCACTTTTTAGAATATTTCCGCAAAATTGCAATTAAAACTATGTATTTATACTATAGGTATTCAAATGTTACTAAAATAAGTACTAGGCTAGATTCTACACCGTATGAAATAGACAAAAATAACATAATAGTGCAACTTTGAGTGCTTAAATAATAATTTATATATAATATACGTATTGTAATTGCATTTATCGTAGCACAGGGGCAGAGTCCGTAATCGCGATAGTTGCAGGTTCGATTCTCACTCGGGGCAAATAAAACTTTTTTCTGGTAGCATAAAGCGCCTTTTCCTTCCATGCGGGATTAAGCGTGAACTTGACGAAAATTGCATTAACTACATTATTGCACCGTATGATTTCATATTATTCTCACATGACCTTGGTTTGCACTTTCTACGAAACATCTGGGTTATTATTACGAAAGCGAATCTATATAGCAGCTCGAATTCGGTACATTTTTTGCGCCCTAGATAGTTTTTTGTCAGACTGATGTCATTATTATGCTTCTATTATTTACAGAAGAAGATTTTTAGTACGTACTAGTATTAGGAAATCTCCTCCGTATTGCTAGGAAAATAAACCTGGAGACACTACGTTCTCTACTTTTCTGGACAAAATTGATATCTGTTGAGAGTAAAAACACAATATTGCATTTTATCTAATCAGGATTTATTACGGAATTGAGAATCATCATAACATCTTTAAATTACATAATGAAATATGCCTTTATGCCTATGCCTTTTGTCGATACGTTTGTCTACTCTTCTATACTCGTATATTGCGAGTTGAATGCCGTAACTCAACCTCGCATTCTGTCTACTAATAATAAGGTGAATTAAATCATATAATAAACTCTTATTTTTGTTTCAGAAATAGTTGAAAATGAATCGATTGACGCGTCAAGAATAAAGAGAGAGGGAGTTCCAGAGAACAGGGGTGAGTAATTAATAAATGTAACAGTAGTCTAATTTTGTAAAAATATGCTTGCATTAAATATAATTTATTTCTTCTATTTATTTATTACTCTATATGTTATTTATTTATTTTATTTTCCATATTTTATAATAAGTAATGTAATGTTCCAATTTTCGACATATCGGTTCTAAACTTTCTTTTCTATAACTTTATATTGTTGTTCTAATTAGATATCTTAATGCCTGAACAGTTGATGATTTGAAGTATCTGTAAGTTAATGAAATATTTGTTTCGTTTAGTTTATAATTACATTTAGCAAATCATCAGCTTTTATGTAATGTTATAAAAGTTGTACAAAATTTAGTGCTAACCAGTTTGCAAGTTTCCGCTGTTTTTCTAAGCATTATAATATGTATATACTTACTCCAATTTAAATGAATTAATATTGAATGAATTCATAATAATTCATATTATGAATGAATCATAATATACTCGTATATATTAAACATCGTATTTCATGGCAATTGGATTAAGTATATGTTTATAATATTCTATTCTATCTATATTGCGTTATTAATTGTATGTTTTTCTTTCTCTTTCAAATCTAATCCCCGGGTCGTGGTCAACTCCGAACTCAAATGGACCTTGTAAAATATAATGCACCTCCACGATATCCCTTCCACGACTTGACGGAACTACGACTCGTTGACTGATCTACTAGACTTGACAGTGTTGCTCGTTAACGACCAAAAACGAAACGAATATAACACGAAAGTCGGACGATATCACAGTATTAAGCCTTTAATCGGTCTTCTTACTTCAACTGCAAGGACATTCATTCAGGACGGTGTTACAACTGAGTTTGCTACCCAAATTCTTGGAACTACTTTAGATAATGGTCGTATTTACGCACAACTTCTTACTAAATCGTCTCTTGTCCTTTATAATAAGCCTTCCAATGTCGAAGAGCCGTATATCGTTCAGCCAACACGTGTTCATTCAGCTTTTGATGGCCAGTGGAATGTCAAACAAGACTTAGGTATTATTGATCCAGATAAATTTGTGCTTAAAAATACCGATTACTTAGCACCAAGTAGCAAAATGGAGATTGTTTATGCTAGTAAGCCAGCACAAGAAAGTTTTAAATATTGGAATCCTCCGAGCCATTCTGATCAAGCTATTAATCAAATATTTGAAGAACCGATAGCGCGTCAAGTTGCACCTTATAATGAAGAACCTAAGTTTGAGGTGTATAACTATCTTGATGGCCCAGCTATAGAAAATGAGAAGAAGATAGAATACGTGCAACCTTCCTTATTAGAGGATATAAATATATTTCATCGTCAAAGTAAAGCATATGAACCAATTTCTGAACCAATTAAAAGCGAATTACAAGTGCAACAAGATATCCCGATAGAATCTGATATTGTTAAAGTTAAGCCAACATATGATTTACCTACTTTTACTATTAAGAACGAGTTTTCACCAATATTTTATTATATTGATAATGTCGAATCACGTTCGTCTAAGCAATCTTTACCACAAACTAAGTTACCCAAGAAGTTGTTCGGGCAAAAAGGCGAACCTCGTCCAAAAAAAACATTTACATATGCAGGATTTGCTGACTTTACGACAGTTGTTGGTGACACAGTTATTATTTTTACACCTAATACTGAAACCATCAGGCCTCCAAATCCTGATGAAGTTAATGTTTTCCCATCTGCTAAACCAGTAGATAAGCTAGCGACTAAAATAACCTTTTTATCAGCAGATATTCCAGTTGCAACCTCAACTTTTAAGGCTCATGAGGCTAATGCAGTTACAAAAATACCACCTATAAACAATGATGATCACAGTTCTGAAAAAACTTATTATAACAACGAAGAAGATCTTAAAAAGGTAATGTATGAAATTGATAACAAAACGCCTGACACTATAAGTGTGCAATACAATAATGGATTCGATCTTAATCTAGATGTAATACAACCATCAGAACCAGCTTTTACTACAACAGAAAGCACTAGAACTACAGAAGATTTAGAAATCTTACCCATAAATGATTATAACTCTAAAGCTACTGATCCTCTAACTTTATTAATGCCATCTGCAACTATAATTGAAGAGTCAAAAGAATCTGTCGTAACAGAAGGCAGTAATGTTAATATATTTACAAACTCTGAAGAAGAGACAGATAATACAGCTGCTGAAGTAACAGAAAAAGCAGAAGAAGATGAAATGGAAGAAGATCAAGAAGATGAAAACAGTACTCAAGAAGCAGATGATGAAGTACAAACTACTACTGAAAGTGGCCATAGTGATGAATCTTATGAAATTGAAACAACAACAGAAAATAAATATGATAAACACGAAGAAATCTATTGTACTGATGGCCTAGAGACACAATCCACTATGACTACTGCTTACAAGACTTTAACATACCTAACAACATATTTTATTCCATTAGAGAGCACCGAAACTACAACGTCTGTAAAGTCAGATGTTATTGTTGAGAGTAATGTGGGCTATATAACAAATTATGTTTGTAAAACGAATGAAAATATTGCACCGACGTCTGTTGTTAGCGTTGAAGTAGGAAATACAGAAATAAGTAATATTGAAGCACCAGATCTAATTGAAACAAGTTACGTGAATATTTCAGAAGAACCAGAAATTCATACTGAAAGCCCAAAAAAGACTACTCCAATGGAAAAAGAAATTCAAACTTTAATTGAAGAAGAGGAATCAGTATTAACTCAAGATGATCAATCTGCAAATTCGCAGGATATAAACGTTGAAAATGATAAAACATCAACTACAGAACGAATTTCAACAAGTCAAAGTCACGTTGAAGTTTCTGTTAGCACAGAACATACACCAACTGAAAATCTTAACTTAATAAATGACGATGTTTCTGAAAATGAAATAGATCTTATATATAAAACACTTTATACAACCTATACATATTTTACTACATTCTTTGGAGATCATACTTCTAGTATTGAAAGCCATAAATCAGTAGTGACGAATATAATAACTTCTACTGTGGACTTATCTAAAATTGATCCATCATTACTTGGCGCATTTGACGATGATATTATTCCAACTAGTGTGGCTGATGTTCAGCCTACCGAATCTCTTGCAATAAATAGTATAATTGATTTAGTTAAAAATAAGGATGTTATTGAATCGGTTGAAATTAATCGATCATATAGTTCACAAACCCCAACTCCATTACTAGACGATGACTTAGTTTCTAGCATCAAACCAGATTCTGTTAAAACTTACTACACTACATATACATTCTTTACTACAATTTATGTAGGTTCTGATGCAAATGTTTGTAGCAGGAGTGAAGTGTATACTAATTATGTTGGTCCTGATGAGTTAAAGCCTACAAAAAGTAACCAACTACCAAATGAAAATACAAGGGCACAATTCGATTTTAGGAATTGTATGCAAATCAAAGGAATGTCACAAGATAATAATGAAAACTCATCATTCGAAAGAAGCATCACAATGGAAGAAAAACAAGTATCAGAAAATAAAGACATTGAGAATCCAGAGCCGTCTCCTATTGAAGTAGATATGTTGTTTAGCGTAGAATCAAACCCACTTATTTCTGAAAACTCATATGTTACGGATGTTAAGTCTTCTTCTTCCAAAGGTGAAACAAAATTTTTAGATAACAATAATGTACTTGATGATCAAATAAGCTCTGAGAGTAATATTGATGAAATTCTTCCATCACCTACACTACTACTACAAACTAGTTACACAACATTTACTTACTTTACTACTATGTATATAGGAAAAGATTCTAGTAAAGTAAAAAGTCGCCTCGAAACAATAACAAATGTTGTTACCGAAACAATTACTCCGAAAACAGAACCAGAAGAAGAAAATAATCTACCGATAACTTATTATACAACTTTCACCTATTGGACAACTTTATATAAAGATAAATCAACAACAATAACAAGTCGTGAGGAGATTGTTTCTAATGTTGTTACACCTTCAGTTCAATCAATACCCACTATAAGTCCTATAGATACTACACCCATAGATATTGTAAGTGTTCTACCGCCTAAAGACTTAGAAGTAGCATTAAAGCCTTCTTTAGTAGATGACAGCCTTGAACATGATGACGGAAAAGCCACATTTTATACAACATATACTTACTTTACAACATTTTATGCCGGTAATACATCTCAAATAAGAAGCAGTCTAGAAACTGTCACTAATATCGTTGATAATACGAAAGTAGTGGAAGATAATCAATTAGGTAGAAAAGTACCAAGTGGCGCCGTTGATAAAAATTTAATTCAAGATGAAAAGCCTCACATAGTTCCTACTAAAATAAAGGCAGAAATACAAGCTACGAAATTACCTGAGTTGTCCAGTGTATCCCAAACTGTATTACAAGGAACATATATTGATAACTTATTTGCAGAAGTTAAACCTCTAGAAAATAGTACACCTAAAGTAAATGAAGAAAAGAAAATTCTGTTTTCTCAAGTTGCTGTCATATCTGGTGATTCTACAATAATTACAAGCGATAATAAGACCTTAACTGAAGAACCATCTTCTTCAAGTACTGCACCATCTACAACGACGACGGAGGGGTCTATTATTAGCCCTACTCCTGAAGTAATAGAAAGTTCACTTGCTGAATCAGAAATAGCAACTGAATCACAATTTGAAACAGAAGAAGACGAAGAAGATGAATCTAATGCTAAAAAGAAAAGTCGATTGACATTTACAACTAAAAAACCTTCATTCACTCCTGTTATTATTCCATTTGCTTCAAGAAATAGACCTACATTTAGTCCTAAGCGTGTGGGTACGCCCAACAGTGCTACTACAATCACTCGAGCAGATTCTACTCCAACGATCACTGCAACTCCTACATTAAAATCTGTAAGACCTACAGGTGCTTATAGCGGTAATCGGAAACAAGCTGCTGTGGCTGGTTCAGCGAGCGCTGGAAGGAGATTCCCCGGACGTAATAGTCCAACAATAAATTTATCAGCAAATATTCCTGCCTCACGTGCTGGAGGATTTTCTAGAGGAGGAAGTATTTCTCCAACTTCAAGGAGGACAGGATTTAGATCAAGTTCACTTAGAAGCAACAGCTTAGATTACGCAAGTCGATCTGCAATTCCTAGGATACGTCCTACAGCTTCATCTAGATTACGTGGAAGTAGACAATCAAGTATAATAAGCTATCCTCCAGCCGATCAAAATGAATCTGAAACTTATGCGACTCAACAAGAAGAAAATGCCACTGAATCTCTGGATGAATTTACTGAAGCATCCCAAAGCAGGCAAACTACGAATAATCCTTTGCTAAGATTTAGAAGACCACCGGTCGTTCGACAGCCAGGTACAGCGATAACTCCAAGGTCTACAACACCTTCCTCAAGGCGAAGCTTAACAACGCGCGGTAGAACCACGACAACAAGACGATCAACTACGCGTTCTACCCCAAATCCTCTGCTTGCATTACGTAGACAAAGACCAACAAATTCTCTTTTCCCCAGAAGAAATCTCTTTAAGCAACCGGAACCAGAGCCAGAAGAAGAACTAAGAGAAAATGAAGAAAATGAAGAAGATGAGGAATTATTAGATGAAGAAGAATTCGAAGAAGATAATGATTATGAATCATCAGATAGAAAAGAACAACAAGTGGCTTCCCCTATAGCTTCAACAAGTAGAAACCAAAACGCCGTGCAGATAAGACCTTTTGCATTTAAAAGGCGAGTTAAGCGTCAGGTTGATTATGGTAACAGAAAATATAATAATTTTAGAAGACCTGGAGTCAAATCAGCAAGTACTCGCAGACCCGAACCTGTACCTGAAACAGAACCTCCTGCACCAGTAACTCCAAAACAAAAACCTGGGCGCTATAACTCACGTGTTGGAAGTAGCAGGACTACAACTGCATCAGCTCCGAAAGTTTCATCCAGGCAACCGTTTATTGTAAGAGGAGATAGCAGTAGAACAACAACTACTTCAGCACCAGCATACAGAAGGGGTAAAACGAGATCTAATTCGAGAACTACAACGCTTTCATCAAGACCTAAAGCGCCACGCTTATCTGGTGGTAAGTCAACACAGTCGTCAAGATCTAGCCCTAGAACGACAAGCTCCAGATCTAGATCAAGAACGACAACTAGCAAAGCCTCTAGCAGACAAAGGAATTCCTTTGAAAATTTAAGTGGAGAGAGATATAATAAATATGATAATATATTAAATGATGGAAAAATTACCATAACACATCAGATACCATTTGAAGTAACAATACCGGTGGTAAATGGGAAAATTACAGAATATAAAAATCTTTTGACAGCTAAACCTAGCGTAGAAACATTACTACTTAATCAAGTATCGACATCACTCAATCCTATTGGTGCTCATCAGTTAGTTCTTGTAACTGAGTCTACAGAATTGGCAGACAATGGTGCAACAAAAATAACTAAGTATGTTTTACATGAAACCCCTACAACCACAGTTATCTTTACTCCAACTACAATAAGAGGTCGAAAAACATCCTTTTCACATGTTTTGCCCAGTACTGTTTACAATGTCGAGCCCGTGGTGCAAACTATAGCACCTGAACTTAATGCAAATGTGCCCTTAGCTAACTTACTTTTATCACAACTTTTATTAGGAAACCAACAGCCTGCTATAAATCCGTTACTAGCATTACAAGGACAGGCATTATTACCTCAACAACCTGTAGTACAAACACCGGTAACTGAGTACAAAACTAGGTCTACAACCTATGTCACAACTGTAACTGATGCAAGAGAAACAGTTCTTCCTATCACTTTTAGAGGTGTTAAGATATTAACGACAATATCTGATCCAACAACTAATGTAATAACTGCTACTGAATTTATAACGGAAACAGTGGTTACAACCCCAACAGTTTTAGCTCCTCCTCCTCAGTACAATTCTTTATTACTGCCGTTACTTTTACAACAACAACAACAACAACAGCAACAACAGCAGCAGGCGTTATCTCTGCAAACAGCTAATCCATTACTTGGCTTAGCTCCGTCTGATCTTGGTTTACTGCAAAATAATTTAGTATCTAATAACAACTTGAATAATGACATATTTAGTAACAGTCCCAAACCAAACATATTATCAGATTTGAGCAGTAATGAAGACTTTGCAGAAGATATACAAGATAGTGGAGAAGATATTCCACCTCCGTCACCGGCTCCTACTCGGAGAAAAAGCAAACAACGTGTGCAAAAACCAACCCCACCCAAATTAACAAGTGTAGTGACATTATACGTGTCAGGCAAACATCCTGGAGAGTTTAGTACTGTACTATCAACTGTCGTCTCTGATGACACTCAAGTTGTTCGAAAGCGAGAAGCCATTTATTATGAAGATATTAAGATATTGCCATCGATTTTGCCATCTATAGATCAACTTGTAAGTTCACAAGGAGACAATGTTTTAGAAAATTCTATAATGTCTGATATGGATAAGTATTTAACAAATACTCTCACCCCATCACAAACGGAAACGCAAAGCTTAGAAAGTATAGTAGGTAAAGTGAGTGAACATGTGAATAATAATGCGTCACCAACTTATGTTGTCAAATTAGAATCACCGACCACACTTAAATATTCAAAACAAAGTTCCATTGACGACGTCTCGTGAGCCCGAACAACTGGTTAGGTCTGTAAAGTAAACTTTTAGTTATTTATTTACTTTGTATCATAGTAAGTTAACTATGAATAGTGCCTTATAGTTATAGCATTTAGTTTTAGATACAAATATTTTTGTACTTGATTTTGTAGATAGGAATTCCAATGTTTTAATAGGTATTCTATAAGATCACCAAAAAATGTTATTGACGTGTTACCATATTTTATGAAAATGTATCGTCAAAAGGAAATGTTAGGTAAGAATATATCTAATCACTGCCCAAGAATTACTCAATTAATTTAGATATAATTCTTAATATAAATATTTTATAATACTCGACATGCTTCTTTTGTAAATTGCAAATTACGACTTAAAATGTTAATAATAAATTGTAATTAAAATGTGTTTTGTTTTATTTATCGTCGATTTCCTTGACTTTTAACGTAAAAAACTATAAAAAATATCAAGAACAATATTTTAATTCATAAATTTAAGCTTAAATAACTTTAAAAAATCTTCTTATTTAATATTAATGTTATTAAGTATTGTTTTATAAAATATTAAAGTGTTTTTATATAACGTTCTTTGATATCCAAATATTAAAACTTACAATAAAACAATGAATAAATAACATTTGACTTGTATGACAACTGAGCATGACTGAGAGACTTGAGTGGAGTTCCCTTGAAGATCTCAGATCCAATTGGATGGTTCTATCCCACATTCCGCGTCACCAACCGTCTAGGGAGGTGAGTCAGTTATCTGATAATATATTAATACTATAGTATATATTTAGATGTTCTTAAAATTGCTCCTTTTTGATTTTGACTACTGGATTATTGATTCACAAATTGTATTTTAATAGTGATTTACAGTTAAAATTGTGATTTTTTGAACGTCTTTGTATTTTGTAAAAAGTAGTTATCGGGGGATTTGTAGGATTACTAAGAAATTGTAAATATTAAGGATATTTTAGTTATCGTAAAATTTGTTTTTATGAAACTAACACACTATTAAAGTCTTTTTCAATAAATAAGCTATAATTATGATGATAATAATGCCTCGTACATATTTAATGCAAAATTATTAACTATCTATATAAATTAGGTATCAGTTGCACTATATTTTATTTTCAATATATGTAGATGCACGAATGCAATTATTGTATATTTTTGAAGCACATACATAATTTACTAAATATATACTTGCTGTTTAATAAAGTATTTAGTATAAAATATATTAACATTATTTTTAATTATTTAAAATTGTAATGATTTAATTAGGAATAAGCGTTTATTAATTCTTATTTTTATAGGAATAACTTAAAGTTATTGAATTTTGTGTAAATACTACTTAAAATTTTCAGCTTTTAACACAAATGCTATAGTATACGATAATACTCCATGGAGACCAGGAAGAGATATTGATGTAGAGCATAGAAATGATGATCAAAGAAAAGTAAAAAATTTGGCTACACGTGTCATGTCAAATGGTGTTGAAGTTCTAGTAAGAGATAAAAGTTCTGATGGAAAACAAGAAAAGGTAATATAAATTATATTATACGATATGTTGATAGGATATATCAAAATATTTTATTATTAGAAACAAAAAGTAAATATTCGTTATTTCTTCGTAATAACAATTGCATTGTATATCATTATTTATAATAAGAAAAATATTTAGCAAAGTAAATAAGTTTTATTAATACATTATTTACTCTCGTATCTTTCTTCTTCAGAGAAAACTTAAAGTTATGTCTTTACCTTCATCGAAAAGTTTCAACATTCGTGTAAGTTCGACACCACCGAATAAGTCGTTACTGTCGTCAGCAACCGCTACTATTATAAACAAGCAACATATGAGTGCGTTATTTCCCTTGCATCAGCTGATGCAGCATAATTACATTATCAAGACATGTATGACTACATACACTTATCTTACCACAGTAGTTCAAAATAAAAGAAGCGCTATTTCAACATTTGAAACTATAGTTTCGGTGGTCACAACAGAGTCACTTACGAATTTATATGCCACTGATGTCATAGCTGATTTGAAACCTACTAAAGTAAGAGTTACTCGTTTGGACCCACTTTTAATGATGAAACCTTATAGCCCTGGGTTCCAAGGCCCTGCAATACATACCTCTTACTCACAGACTAATTGTTAATTTTATAGGTAATAGGTATTAACGTATTTTCCAAAACTTAACTACCCACATACAGACTTCAGATTTTTAACATTAGTATTAATTAATATCTCAATTAATAATTTACCCGATGTACACATATATATTTAAGCCATTAAAAATTATATTTAATTTAGTTTCAATAACCTAAGTAAGAATTATTTTATTTTCAGACAAAGTATATGGAAGTAAAAACCATACAACCTTCAGTGGCTTCAAATATATTTTTGAACAACATTCCAAAAATTGATAAAAGAATTGATAGTGAACAAGAAAATTTCGATATTATACAACCATCAGAAATTAATCACGCCTCTTGTACTACTTCTTGTTCTTGCAGTCATACACGAACGGAAATGTTGAAAACGAAATATACGAATAACAAACAATCTTCTATTTTAAGTTCTGAAAAGTATAATTCAAAAAGTACCAAATTCAGTGGAACAAATACAAAGACAACTCATAAAAATGTTATTGAGTCTACACTATATCATCCTTATGAATATGAAAGTAGCTCTCAAGCTCCACCACCTACGGATAGAATTGTAGAAAAATATACACAGGTAAATGATTTCTCTGATGAGAAAGATTCAAATTCTGTAGAAAATAGCGATCTACTTACAAATGAACAAGCACCGCTTCCTGCAAAAATGAACAAAACTCCAACAAACAAGACGTCGGAAAAAATAAAGCCAGATAAACCACAAAAAATAAACAAAAATAAATTTGTTGTTGCTGAACTAATAAAATTAGGTTCATTGGGAATAAAAGGACTTTCGCAACTAGCTCCAGTTATCGAAAAAATGACAGGTGGATTTATGAAACGCCAAGAAATAAATAAAACTTCACCTTCATCAAGTACCATTAATCCCTCAACTAAAGTAACGTCCTATAATGCAAATAAAAGAGTTGATAATGATATTGAGTCTAAAGTAGGTAGTTTTCCAATATACATACCTGTAGATGAAATGGAAGCCTCTGAATCTCAAATTGGTCTTACAAACGTAACTTTACATCAAAATTTTGCTTGGGCAGCTGAACATAAGAACCCCATATCTCATCTTATCAGACCAAAGATAGTTCACGAAAGTCCACTAGTAAATGGTGGCATACCTATAAGTCCAGGGGAAATAATTACTGCTAATTCTGATGTTATTGTTGGAAAACCAGCTGTAGGAGGACCATTAACTTTAGTCGCTAGTGGAATAAAATTACAAAATAACGTTCATCCGCCACTTATAGATAATGTCGTTGCCAATAATGAACTTTATATAACTAAGGAAAATCCTCTGAATGATAAACCTATAGTTGATGATTCATTTGACTTACGGCCACCAGAGATGCCTAAAAGTAAACCTAAGTTGAATAAAAATGTAAGACCACAAGGAAGTTACACTCATACTGACAACTTCAATCAACATCCAGGATCTTCTCGGCTGCCACCTAATACAAATGCTAAACATGAATATAATACGCAGTCTGGGTTTATAAAAGCTAACACACCTAAATTAGTAAATCATGGTAGACCAGCATTCTTCGATTACATACCACCATTATCTAAATTGCCAGTTCTGAAAGAACCTCAATTAATTTATAGACATGAAGATCAAGATATTCCCGACAATAGCCCAAGTTCATCAGAAATTGTTAACACTAAAATAACCACAGATGGTGAATATTCTGATACTTTTAATAAGCCACTTTTAGTTGACATACAACCATCTAGAGTAGCCAATGTATTGATTCCACATGGTAGTTCCACAGCACTGGTATTTGCTGGTTCTTCTGAACCACACAAAACCGGAGATTACGTAGATGATCCTTTACCATATCCGGAGCCTGGTTATTTTGGTAGTTTTAGTATAGATGCACCACAAATGACGAATGTTCACAATGTGGTTCCAAATAAAAATCAATTTTTGGTGCAATCAACAGTTAGTACTACTAGCCAAACCAAAAGTCCCTTTTCTTATAAAGAATCCAATGGACATAATGGCGGTAAAGTAAAATGGAATGACAATAAGCATCCAGCAGATTTTACGAAAATACCTCCACCTACAAGTAATCAAGAAACATATGTTCGGGTAGGTCCACAAATTACTGCCTACAATCCTGAAATTTACAAAGAATTAGAAAAACATTTACGAGAGAAAAAGGTAAACAGTAACCTTAAAGAAGGAAAAGGAAATATTGATAAGGAATACGAAAACTATCTAGCAGTTCCACCGCTGCCACCTCAACTACAATTTAAACCAAGTTCTCCACATAATAAGAATAAATATCACCAACAACCAATTGCCCATACCAAACCGGCAGTAGACAGTAATGTATTTATAAATATTCAACATCCTGTACCGAACCAGCTGCCTCCGAAAGTAACATCGGAAATATATTTTGCATCCCAGATGCCAAATAATTATCCAACACCAACATATACAATTAACATGCCACCACCAACAATCATTGAAGGGTCCCATTCTAATTTACCTTTAAATCCAAGTAATCAATTAAAGAAAACAAGTAATACACTAGTATCTTCTAAAACAGAAAATAAATCAAACCTTCCAATAAATAACCGTGAACTTACCTATACGGTTACATTAAATACAGCTACTAATGTAGCTAGTGATAGTGCTACAGGACACATTGTTGGTTCGAGTATATCAGTACCGATCACAACTACTTCACTTAATGGGCAGATAAATGCAGACATTCCTATAGGTACAAATTTTGCGATTAGGGTAGAGGATGATCCTACAAAATATGAAAGTGTGGCATTGCATGGTAAAAGACATCCCTCACTTATACATGATAACGAAGGACATTTGTCACATTCATACATTGACAGTTATGAACATAAAATATCGGATGTAAGTTCCAATGCAACAAGTATATTTACGAATCAGGTGGACCATAATCAAAAAAGTATTATTACAAGTAAATTGGCAAACAAAAACGACATCCATCCACCAATTCTAAACAGTCATGCCAATTTCCCTATAATCAATGAAGATTTCGACAAACACCAGAATTCAAAGCCATCATATCCATTCAGCTTTCCTAACATTATTAAACCTAAAGTAGACGAACGGCCATCCCAGTTTCTTCCAAACATTTCAACTAACTCTCATGGTTGGTATGCTAGTGTTCTTAACGAAGAAAATTTGAAAAATATTAAAGTCGAAGTTACCACTCGTAAGATAATACCACTTAAATATGATACAAATAGTTATAATTTACCGAAATTCGGTGAAAAAATGGCAACTGTAGGTAAACCTCCAACAGAATTTTGGGATCAAAATAATAAGCGACCGATAAATAATTTCAATGTAGGTAAGCCATTTTCAAAGGGAAGTGAAATTCAAAACTCAGATATATCATCTATCAATGTAAAACAAAACTATATTCCATCAATTTTAAATAATGGTCAAAAAGTTTATGATATACCAACGAAAGCGACCAGCTATGAGAAAACTTCAATTAATTCTAGTTATTTGTTGCCAACTAAAACAATTTACGAAACAGCTGATGAAATTTTCGACGGCGAAGATGGATCTGAAGATACTGAATTTGATAGTGAAGTAAGTTCAGAATCAATGAAAGTTCCAATCATCACGTCATCTATAAAAATACAAAATATAAGTAAAAATTCTTTTCCTAATATTACTGCTAATGTGTATAAGAAAAATCAAGATGTTCAGCTAGTGAAGTATAGTTCTGGAGGCCAAACAGAAAAACCATTTGCTACTCCAAATAGAACTTCTTTTTATTCTAATAATATTAAGCCTATTTATGACCAGAATATTTATACAAAACCAAGGCCCTTTACTCCAAATCTATCGAATCTGCCTTTGGATCATCAACTGCAACAACCACACTGGCAAATAAATCAATTAATGGAAAATTATACTAACATATCGTATGAAGATAATATGGATCTAAATATTGGCGAAGAAATATACACTTCATCTACCAGTCGCCCTATTACTACAAGAAGACCTTCAGAGGTAAAAGATACGGAACTTAGCTACAATAAACATCAAAAACCATTTAGCTCTAACTTTAAAAATAGCACTAAATTTGGAAACGGATCTAATATTATTACATCAACAGTCCATATTCAAGATAAAAAACCTTTGCTTATAGAAGTGAATGAAAGAACCACCATGCCTGTATTTACAATAAAAGATGACATAGAATTAAATATTTCGTCTAGTGAAATAATAGACTTGTCACCACCTCCTCCCATTATAGATGATAATTACAAATTCAAATTAACAACTATGCAAGAAATAATGGGAATGAGTCCACCTCCTCCAAGAACGTCACCTCCAAAATATACATCGAGAGTGCCTGCAACTTCCAGACCCATTCTACCCATTAGAACATCACCGCCTTACAGAACATTGCCTCCAAGAACTTTACAGTCTAAGCAAACTACACAACGACCGCCCCGAAAACCAATTAGTAAAGATGATGTTTCAACATACAGGCCAACGTTTGACATAGTAAATAAAATAAAAAGACCTTATATAAATCGTGATCAACCCTCTTCGAATTTGTTACCTCCTCCGAGAGATATTCCATCTGTTATAGCATCAATAGATAATATGTCCATGCAAATTTCAAATGCTTCACCGACTACAAATGTTATTTTCCCCACTCCAGTTTCTACAAGCTGGTTAGTGTCATCTAACATAGAATTCCCAACAAATGCTTACGATTTACCATCATCAATCTATTTCCCAGATGCTAAGATACCATCTGAAACATTAGATTCTGACATTATATTAGAAAATTCGTCTGAAAATATATATAACTCTAACGAATATGAAACGTCGAGTGAAGTAATGAATGTTAGTTACGAAAAACCTATCACTCAAAAAACATTAACGGTGTCAACACATTTCAACAAAACCAGGCTCTCAATAGATAAAGAATTAGGTAATACTTCAGTTGCAGAAGCCGAATCAATAGAAAGGGAAAATATATCTTCAGAGACTAGTCAGAACAATGTTATTAAAGAGAGATTGAAAGTAACAATCGGAAGTAAAATTCGAACTCGTAAACCATATCCAATACGTAGTGATGATAAAAAAACAGTTACGAATAGGTTCAAGCCACCTTCTAAGATTATACCAATTATTAAGCCTACAAGAACGTTGTCTCGTTCCGAAATAACTCAACCTACTAGAATAACTTCAATCAAAAAAAATATTCGGCCGGTACCTTCTAGGCCTTTAAGTTTTATACCGACAAGCATAATTGAAAGTTCAGAATCATCATTAGAAGAAGATTATATTAGACCGACTGAAGTTCTAAATGAAAATCAAACATCTATTCTACTACCGGTGTTACCTTCTGTTGTTGAAAGAACAATTACATCTACTCTGACTATTAGTCAAGATATTAATGATAAGTCAAATATCCATAAAACTCATTACAGCGGCAATGAAATCAAAATTTCGGACGAGATAATACCTACTAAGACAGAATTTAAAACAACAATCATTACGCTTACTAAAACTCTATCAGAACCACCGCAAATCATTTCGAGCATTGGCTACGTAAACTTAACCCACACGTTGACAGTAACGCACACAGAAACAAGTTTAGTAAGTCAATCAGAAGGTGCCATTACTGAAACTCTTGTTCTTACAAATATCCATACGTCAACAATAGTTGATGTGGTTACGGAAGTGTATACTCAAGTACAACCAACAACGATTGTAGAAACTGTTACTAAGCATGTCCCAATTCCTCAAGTAGAAGCAACCCCAGTTTTAAGTTCAACTTCTATAACAAAAATTGCCCTTGATGACATCAGTATGTCTTCTGAAGAGCGTGATAATTTTATAATAAGAGATGAAGAAAGCAATGCTACTGAGAATATTCAAAAAATTGACGTAAATGAAGAAAAAGATAACGATACTTTCTTTGTAGTGATGAATAAATCGCAAAATGGTGGTAAGTCTCCACCTGTCACAGATATAGATACAGGCGATTACGATGGTATTACGCGCAATGAACAAGTAAACAGTAATGGGGTATCACAAGTTTTATTCGGGGAAATATTATTAGCCGGGACACCATACTCGGAGACAACTAATGTGGGACATCCTATCGGCAAGTATTATAGATAACTTGGGTTTGTATTTTTTTATAATCTAATCATATGTATATTTTTATGTGAACGATTATAGGAGCAGGATATGGAAAGGAATGTCAACCAGATTGTAAAGCTTCTAGAAACGAAAGATGTCAACGGATCGACGGTGTAATGAAATGTGTCTGCAGACCTGGTTTCGCTAGAATGTTCCCAGACAGACCATGCAAACGTAAGATTTTATAACCGTCAATCAATTATTTTAACATAAGTTGATCTAATAGTTTTATTTATCATTTATTTCAGCTACTTATACATATTCCGTTAGGTTGGCTCTTGGATCTCAAGGTAAAGAGCGTCTTAAATTCCACTCGAGCCTTTCCAATAATTCCACTAAAGAATATCATAGCTTAGCTGTTGCAACTCACGAAGGAATTAACAGAATGATAATGCAGTCAGATTTGCGAGATGTATATCATGGAGTGCATATAAGTGGATTCTATCCCATTGAAATAAACCCACCACGAGGTGAACCATATACGGGAGTCATTAATGACTTTTATGTACAGGTACATATAAATATTTTCTTTCTAATTCTTTATTTTTAAATCCATCAACCCTAGGGACTTCAATCATTTTTTTTTACATAACGGGTAATTTGTTAGATAAAGAATAATAATAAGTATATATTGATTATAATCACTTGAGAAACTAATTAGTAGCTTCGATCTCCACATCATACTATCGTAGCGTTTGTCACTCCGTTCTCTCTAACTACCCCGCTAAGAATAGAGTTTGAAGGTAAAAAAGACAAGCTAATCTAATTGCATCGTATTATATTTGTATTCTTTGGGAATCATTCGTAATACAATACGAGTAGGTATATTATAATAATTTACAATATATTCCAATATTTTAAACTTTTAGTTGTCCGACAATGCACATGAAAGTAGGCTTAAAGAAGTTATCGAGAAATATTTGCGAAACAATAATTACAGTCTTGGAGGAACGGAAGTTCATGCAGCAGAAGGATTAATGGATAGACTAAATGTCAGCGGTACGTCAATCTTGCATAGTACTTGAGTAAAACACATATCAACACTTCGCATCGTAATAGTGAAGTCTGTAATATTTTTGGTATGGGAAGTTGCAAATATCCAATCGGAGTGAAATATTTAATATTTTCATTTCCATTCTCTGGTAACGAGGCAAAAGTGTGGTTGTTGAGTTCGGCCACTAAATACCTTGAGAGTTCACCGGAAAGACGGAGAACGGAGTCTTAATGGGAAAGGTGTTTTCTCTACCTACCTTGCTGTGCCGCATGCCGCGTATAAAATTTACTTTTATGTTTTTTTAGATTTCGACGAGTGTACCAGCAGACAATTCCATGATTGTTCAGAACATGCGATGTGTTTCAATCTTCGCGGCACTTATACTTGCAGTTGCTTAGAAGGCTTTGCTGATCTTAGCGTTAATACTTTGTATCCCGGCAGAATTTGTTCATGTAAGTACATTTTTTTTTATTTTACAGTAAGCCTTTCTTTAGGGGCACCGCTACCCAGAGGAGCAGAGTGCCAAAGTCTACGGATCTTTATAAATAATATTTTAATTTTACGGAGTTCTGTATTCGTAAAATCACATTAAACTACTGGTGTGGGTAGTTTAATGTCCTTTTATCATTAATATATAAACAAATAAATTTATATTTATTTATACATACATACATAATCAATTTTTTATTTCAGCTGACACAGTAGGATGCGGAGGTTGCAACTACCACGGCACTTGCTTCGAAAGAGAAAGTACTATGATCTGTGAATGTTTCAAGTGGTACGCCGGTCGGACGTGCCAGGTCAATCTAAAAGGTATTTGTAATGTCTTGTTTCGCACTAGTAATATTTGTTTTTATGTTAGCTTAATAAAATTTACTTATTTTATTAGGTTCCCAGTGCATAACCATGCTAATCCTTATTAAATCTGATAGATTTCTTTCATCATTTATTTATAAACTTAAACTTAAATTTATATTTTTCCAGCGGTGCTTATAACAGTGACGGTAGTTGGGGCTGTTATAATATTAGCGGTCACTATTTGGGCTTCGAAGAGATGCTGCAGTCCGAAAAATCCTACGACACAAACTTTCGTTATAGGTTGTATGCAAGGCATGCCTAGTATACATCAGGTATTTAAAAATACACTTTTTTAATACATTTTTTAAGTTTCATTAAGTAACTATTCTAAAAGGTCAAGTAAGTATTTTGAAATGTTGGTTTTCTAGTGTTCTTTATCTTTTTACCAATTTTAAATTCTTACTACATATTACAAGAAAAAATAATAAACCTGAATTAAAAAAATTGTTAAATAATATAATAATATTACATTAAAAAAATTCTTAATGGTTCATATTACTTTGCGTGTATAATTTTTCATATAAAATTAAATGATTATACACAAATTTTATAATATCACATAATAATTGCATAATTTCAGGGAAATATGCCTTCAAAGCAAAGAGCAGACAGACGCGCGTTGATAGCTGAAAGAATGGAAACGGCTGAAACGAGTAGTGTTCAGAATGCATCTCTACCTTATATACCGGCTAAAGTAAGTAAATAGATTAAATAGATTGCAGATTGCATTTTCAAACAGTTTTTTTATATAATAATACTATATCTTATTTTGCATGTTAACATTAAAATCATACCCTTATATATATTTTTCTATTTCAGTCACGATCACGGTCATCCTGCAGTAAGAAAATAACAGTGATATCAGACCCGCCTGCGCACGCGCCGCCGCCGCCGCCCGCGCCCGCGCTCATGATACCACGCGCTCGTCTGCACCCTTTACATTCCGATAGGTATGTACGATATTTACCAGATTTTTAATTTATGATTAATTGCTTAATTTTCAATCAACCAATTCCCGTAGGTGAACTAGAAAAGTCAAGTTCGAGTTTTTGACACTTCTTCACGTCTTCATCATGTTAATCAAGGTTATTAAGGATTAGATTGGTGTTGCTATATCCTGATTGTACTGAAGAAAAGAGTAAATATAATAGAATCTCTAGCTAACCTCTCAAAATGCAGAACTCAAAAACAAGTGTGTGCAAAAATAATGAAAATAAATTGATTAATATATTTTATTTCAGTCGGGACAACTTATCAAGAAAAAAAAGCACAGAAGTTTGCAGTGAAGCAAAACTTATCAGCTATTTAGAATCAGGAGTCACAAACCCTGCTGAAGAAGTGAGTTGTGTTTTCAAATTACTTTCATTAAATTCACTTAACTCTGTCTGTGCGACTGTAAATGCGGCATTTTGTAGGTTCGATTCCCACTCGAAGTAATTGAATATTTATTTTCCTCGCTCTGGTAACAACACCCAACAATACAATGCAACTCAACGCGCAATGCCTCCAAAAGTCGGAGAAACGTGGTAAACGGTGCCTAATGGACGGAGTTTCTCAACACTAGGTTCCCAGCTGCCCTCTGCCTACCCTCCTTTGTCTGAGGTAGCGTGAAGCTAAAAAAAGAGAAACCTAGCAATTATATCCAAAATATGATTAAAGGAAATTACATTTTACTGAAAACGCCATGCCCACGTCTGATTGTTGTGGATTCGATTTCCATTCAGAAGAATAAGTTATTTTTTATTTATCGTTGTCAATAAAAAAATACATTTAAAGACTGTCGGTTAAAAATTATAATTCAGATATATTTTTAATTTTTCTTTTTCTTCTCTGCAGATGCGTAGAAAACATAGCATGGAATCTTCTTATAGTATAAATAAAGAACGCTCTGGGAAACAAGGTAAAACTAATTTTAATTCGTTCGTTTTAAATATTGTTGATGAATTTTTGACGATAGTTGCCCCCCAATGGTGACATATAGGTATATATTAATGTAGTTTTTTTAAAAAACTTTTTTTATCTCATGATAATTATTTAATAAGCTATAAAATGTAAGTATATAAAAAATAAAACCTATAGCTAGTAGCTAGTAGAGCTTTACAATAAATATGTTAAAAAATAAACGTATAATGTTTAAAAATAAACTGATTTATAACTCCTGGATCTTTACATAGACAAGCTGAAAACAATATTAATTAGATATTAAAAAAAAATAATGTTTTATGGCAATAATAAATCTATGCTAAAAAACTTAATATATTTTTCAGGTGCCCTAGTGTCAGCGGGTTTTAAAGTGTCAACAACAATACGTCCCGATGACTCCGTAAAGGAAGACAGAGACGACGCGTCATCTGTCAATAAGACTGACTTAGAAGATGCATCTCGTTTTGATACTTTGAGGAAAACATATAGGTTTGTACAAAAAATAGATTTACCCTTTTTCAAGCACATAAGGGTAGATAGAGGGAAGCTCGTGTTAAGATAGTCCAAAAATTTCCAGTCTCTCAGAGTGGATAAGTAAAAATAATGGTTATAGAATCTACAACCGTTGCTTTCACATATGTGACCCTGTTACGACGGACTCATAAATATAAATGATATAATATGAAATAGATCTTAAAATAATAATTATTTAATAAAATTTATAATAAAATAATAATAATTAGTAATTATATTTTTGCTTCTGTGATGACAAAACATATTTTGTTTGCAGTCAAGAGGACATGTCAGAGTGGACGGATGCAGAGCGGCGTATTGGGGAACTGTGAGCGAATTTTTTTATATAATACGAATTAATTATATTTAAATCTGCTATTTACTTAATTATATCATTCTCATGATGATGATGATGATACAAGTAATTTGGATTTAAATTCACAATCATAAAGTAAAAGTGATTTCAAGTAAGATTTAGAATGTAAAACTGCTAATATGTGTTTTGACGTTATGTACGTATATTTTAATACTATTCGATTATCGAATATAAAAAAATATAAAATCGAGTTTTATTTTATTTTATATAGTAAAGAAATTCTTCTAATATATTATGAAAGTTTAGTTTAGTTAGCTGGTTTACACTGTAAGCCAACAATATATTTTCTACATGGACTCTCTACTACTACTCTAGGAAAATTATAGAACCATAGTTATATATTTCCCACATTTTAGTACTCTATCTGAAGCGAGGTCAGTAGGCGGAACCCTACCTGCCAGTACTGGCAGAGCAGCTTCTTCAACAAGACTGACACATCAGGTAATAAAAAAAATTGCACGTTTGAATTATTTTTTTGTATAATAATAGGCATATTGAAAAAATATTACAAAATGTTGCATGAAGAAAATACATGTTTTTTTTTAAATAATTTTCTGTATATGTCACTGAAATAATGTTGTAATGAAAATTAAACATAAGAAATTAGTATACTAATTCACAACAACCTTGATATTTGTATGTAAATAACACTCTAGGAAGCAAACACCATGGCTGAACGCGATCTTGGCTCCACTTTCCTCCTGCCCCATGTGCACCTCTATAAACCTGACCTTGTGGGTATTCACACTGTTTATCACCTACTTGTAATACTTTACATATACTAATATTCACTTTGAAATAGTAAAACTTTAAATATAATATATATCTATGGAGTTAAAATCAGTTTAATTGTAACAAACTTCAAAATCATATTTTAATTTCCCCTTAACTCTATCGAAACACTTATTGGTTTATATTTTAGAAATATATTTATTTAATATATAGCATTAACTTACTTATTATCTATTTAATAAAAAAATATAACTCTTCTTAAATAGTGTATTTCATAACATTCAATAATTTTAACAAACTCCTGAAGTGTCAGAGCTGATGTTCTTAATGTAATTAATCAATAACAACAAATAAATTTTAAGGCAATTTTAACAAAAAAAACAATATTTTGTTTTTCAGACCAGTGACGTCTCCGAGTTTGATTCCCTGTAAAGACTGTCAAAGAAATATAATAATAGTTCTTAAAGGCAAAACGTTACAACACTGAGGCTATATTTATTTGATTTAAAAAAATGCATTTATTTAAAAGTTACCAAAATTTTATAAAAGTGACGTTTTGCTGAATTAATTTTTTTTAGCTTAATAATGTCACGTCATTATTTATTATTTGCTGTTTACACAAAATGCTTATAAAATGATTTCTCATTTGGCGAAGAGAAGTTTTACTTAAAACACTGTAAGCTAAAATATACTATTAGTTATATATTTTTTTTCTTCTACAAGTATATTTAATAATATGAAAAAAAACATAGTGCAAAGTTAATTCATTAAAATTTCTCCCAAGAAAATTTGGAACCACCAAACTAGGTATTTTCAGACAAAATAAAAAAATGCCATAATATCTATAAGTTTAACTAGATATAAGTATCCAATGAAAGTAGTTTGAATGAGAAATTGCTTATTTATAAAATTACTATTTACATTAAAAATTTCTCGTTTGAATATTTTCGTTGATTTTATTTATTATTTAAAAATGTTCAAAAATGTGCCAATGTATGGCGTTGAGTTCCGCAACTTGTCACGTGTATGTAGTCTCTTATTTAGCATTCGGAAGTTCACCTAGAACAGTGTCTTGACTCTTAATTCGTCCTGTTTTGCGGGATAAAGCGTGAAACGCGTGTGTGTTTGTGCTGTAATATACACATACGAATAATATATGCAATTTCATTACACATTGCTATTTTTAAATAACTGTAATATTTATGTCAATATTTAGGTTTTTTTAGTATATGTAGTGATTATTTATATTTTTGATAAATAAATGTTATTATTACATATATTGTTTTATTTTGCACCTGGAATGGTTTTTTATATAATAAAAAATAAATTATTTATCTGAATATGTTTATATTTTTAGTAATTTTATGAATAAACGTATTGTTGATTGGAATTTCATATATTTTATTTAGTTTATAGGTAAAATGTAAATCTTAAATATTAATTAATATTATTTATTACCATTTGGATATCACAGCAAAAAATTAGGTATCAATCCAACCCTTTTAAAAATAGTAAAAATTGTTATTTAAAAATACCAAATATACCAAAATTATTAACATTTAGACTACACTTTTAACACTTGGGAAAACACATAAAACACATAATAGTTTTAATTTAAAAACCTGTTCTTAATTACAAAAACTAATATATGTTACACAAACTTTTTTTGCTGGCAACTACAGTGACAGGGATAAGAAAAAAGGAATTTTCAAAATAAAACACCAAGCTAAATATGAGACATAGCATTTTTATTTAATATTCAATAATTTAGTTTATCAATAGAATATTCAGCAATATTACAAATACAACGTGAAACAATCGTAGCAACTTAATCGTCATTAAACTTAATACAGCAACACTAGCATTAATTATAATTAACATTAATGTTAAGCACACCGATACTTAATACAAATTAACTATTGCCAGCTTTGACTCTTTGCGGAGTCAACGGTGCTGACCTAAAAACAACTGCTTTACAAAAAGCCAGTGATAGAGCTGTATTAGCTGTAGTTCACCCTTAAAAAAGTCTATCGTCGTCTTCAGTCTCAAACCTTAAGAATTTATAACATATCCTGATATATCCAAATCCTTCCTTTACATATTAACGAACATTTTATTACTTAATAATGGAAGTGAGCAAGCGCTGATATCATTTAGAATCACGATCAACGTATTTTAAAATAAACTTTTAATTTTTTTTTTATTTTTATCTACCAATATGTCCTTTAATTAAATTATAACAAAATAATAATAAATAAAAACACGACTATATTAAAATACTGATCGTGAAATTTAAAATAATATCTTATATTACATTTGGTATCTACCTATCTAATAAAATTACTTCAGAAATTGTGCATGAATCGAAACCAATTTACAAAGTCCATACAAAGTCTAGGTTGAAGTTCAGTTTAGGCTGCGTTCAAATATTAGGCAATGCAATTTTTCAAGAGTTGCTTAGGAGGGAGAAATTTATGAAATATGTTTTTTTTACATAAACTTTATGCCTTAAAAACTCCCTTATGATTTTCATTAAGCGGGGAATTTTTTTAATTTACTTTATTCAATAAAATTTAGGTGATTATTTTTATAGAAGAGGAGAGGAGGAGGGACGTCAAGGTCGCAGGTGGGGCGTATAGAAACGATCAAAAGTCTTAAAATTTTGCGTTGCACAATACATGGGCCGTCCTAAAAGCATTAAGGACATTAAGTTTCGTTACCAATTCAGCTTCTAAAACATTATCAAAATGATTATCAGAAACGATTCTACTTACACTTATACTTATAAAATAGTTGATATTTTCTACAGTGTTAACATCATTGAGTAAGCGAATATTTCCAAGACTAAGAAGCTAAGCGCTATCTATAGAGGTTTATAGGTCAAGTAAGATGGACCGATGTCGATAAACGACGGCACAGTACAAAAGTTAGTACCAAAATACATCCAAAATTCTCTAAATATGTTTTGTATGCCTAATTTTATCAAATTCCTGGTTAAAAGGCGTGATCAGCACGTTTTCGTCTAATTTGGGGTAGAAAATCCGTGATTTTGTCTCCAAGTGAAAACAATTTTGTGGTCAACATCTATATCTTCATTATTATTGGTAGTATTTTTTTTAGGTTTTATTCTCTTTGAGCCTTAAACCTAGTTTTATCATTATCTAAGTTTTTCATAACTTACTAGAGTTATGTTTATGATGCAACCCTCTTTTTATCATTAAGAAGGCAGATCATAAACACTTCAATCTAGTAAATTAGCAAAAAACATGTTAGTCAATGATAAAATAATATTAATCTATTAACAAGTTCACCATTTAGTAATTTTGATAAGTTTCAGTTAGTATTGATTATTTTTACCGTCAATCAATTAGAAATAGCAAACAGTGCTTTATTCGCTAAGCCTAAGCCGATAGTTATATGAATTTAAAAAGAAAAAAACATTTAAAAATTATCTATTTCTTAGATTCATCTAAACTCGATCGTGTTGGTTTTGGAATCATTGAAAGAGATCTGAAAAAAAAAGAATAAATAGTTATAAGTAGAGTAATAACTATAAATCAATAAATGTAGAAATTTTGTTTTTTATTTTCGAGCAAATTATTTCTTTTAAATAAAATAGACATAAAATTTAAAAAAAAAACAAAATTTCTAAAAAAATCCACTCTAAAATCCCTTTCCATGCTATTAGTTGTATTAATAGAAAACCACGCATCACAAAATTAACATTTTTTAAAACTTTATAATCTAACATAACCCGTTGATGAAGCAATATGCTAAATAAAGGATAGGGGAGATAATTAAATATATTAATGATAAGGCAAATAAACGCAAAAGCCATACAATATAAACAGTGTACCTATTTGCCGTGTTTTTCTTGCGAGTGACTTAAACAATAGCAGCTGCAACGGTAATATTTGCATTTTAGTAGGTACATTCTTTAACATAATCATAGATAAAATAGAAAAAAATAAAAACAGCTAAAAAATATTTTGAAATCTTAAAACTTAACATAAAGCGTTATAAATGTTCATAAATCGATATAAAGCGATGTAAATAAATAAACCTAAATAATTGTTTTACACAAAATAGATCGCGCGTACCATTCTCGTAGTTATTAAATTTAATAAAATAGTATTTAAAAATTTAATAAATAAAATATTATAATGATCATTAAGCAATAGGTAAATATGAATTTAGCGAATTTATAACCTTGGTTTAAGGGAAAAGAGTTGAATCAATAAGCAAAGTTTGTTTATACCTTCGTTGAGCAGGTATCGGGGGCGAAGACTGTGTCGCCGGCGGTAGTGATGCTGGGCAACTTCCTGACAACGTAGTGGGTTCTTTTTCTTCTTCATCTCGTTTTTCACCTGAAATAAATTATTGAGTTAGTTTTCTCTATAGGGAGAAGCAATCTCTTTGACATTGTCTTTAAGATATTATTTTAGGAGAATTTCGCATTAACTATAAATATATATATTTTTTTAATAAACAATTTATGAGCACTATCATCATTATTTTATTGTTATATAAATAGAAGTAACAATTTGAGGAACTGTTACCTATTTAACATGTTTTTTTTTTAAATTAGACAATTGAAAAATCTGTGTAAATATAAAATTTACCTTTAAGAATAGGTGTATCTCCAATATAGAATGTAGGGGCGGGTGCTTCCACTGTCGCCTCTCTCACGGAGCCGTCTCCACTGACAGCGCTAAGCGTGTCCGTGCTATCAAACATTATTGTACGTTCCTTAGCTCGTGGAACGCGGCCATCTAGGTCCTAGAGTTTGTGGAAAATACAAATTTTGTTATTATTTCCTAATGATTTAGTATATTGATAATAACATAATATAATATTTCGATAAATTTGGAAAAGTCAACCTATTGCTTAAACAAACTATGTTTTAATTATAGCTTTGTGGGAAAAATTGAAAATATAAAAAAACTTTTTCCCGATCCGTATTAGCGGAAACGCGTTCCGCAGTGTTAGTTTCAAAGTGCTTAGAGAAATCCAATTGAATAAAGAACATTTTAAATTTAAATAAATAACATTTCATATTGACTTACTCGTTACAGCCAATTTTGTTGTGGTAAAAGCAATAAGTAATTTACTTACCAATCTTTCAGTATCAGAATCAGGTTCCTGTACACCATAATCTTGGGAATAATGCTCGCTGGTGGACTGATGTTCCAGACTTTCCATTTGTACCGCCGTCACGGGGTCTAAGGTGTCCAATGAGGATACCATGGTGTTCGACCCTGGAGGGCGCGCTATGTTATCTTTCTGATTAGTATCAAGCTCGGCAAAAAGCATAAAAGCTAATGGAATAACATGTCAGTTATGTATAGTTTTATGTTATACTGTTATTTTTTATATAGAGGAATGAGAGTAATGCGGTATTTTATTTTAGTTATATTATTTAATTATTTTATGAGCATAAATTTTAAAGTATTAATTATTAAGTTATATCGAAAATACTAAGAAAACATGAAAAAAGAAAAAGAAAATAAAAAAATGAACAAACAATATAAGTAATTTCAATAGTTTTTCAAATTATTTACTTAACACATTATTCCATTTATTAGTTATATATTAGTTATGGTATTATACTAGAAGCGGGGATACATCTGCAACGTTAAATGGGTTCATTAATGAATACATATTACATAGATAATATGTACATTACATGCTAAATAAATAATAATTTTAAATATAATAACAGTATAGTGAGGACTTTTGCAATAAATTATAATAATATGCAATCAAGAAATTTTCTTACATTATTATTAACCTTCTTTGATTTTTGATAATCAATATGTCATGTTTGTAACAGACATTAAAAATTAAAATAAAAACAACCTCCAGCATTTTATTACAAAATATTACAATCCATAAAATAAAATTACATTTTATACAATTAATAAGAATTTAGAAAATAATTTGGTGACCCATGCGGTGATACTATTGCCAATTTAGGAGGTTCTTACAATAATTTAGAAATGCTTACATTTTTACCAGATTTGAGGTCGTCATTTACTATTACAATTACAGATTTTTGAAGAAAATTTAAAATCTGTAAATTTATTAAATACTGCCTAGCTATCAAGCTTCATCATTATATATTTTATATAGTACACTATAATATATGTTTATAGAATAGATATTTTGAAGAAAAAAATGACGCTTACCTCCTGAAGTCAGACTACCCGTCATAGGCGTATCGATTTCATAATTGTACGTTGCGCGAGTCGCGTTGGAGCTTGTGGCCTCTAAACTGTCAGTGCTGCCCAGCATCATATCTGCACGTGCCCTGTAGAGTATGAACTAAATCTAATATATACTATTTCAAATATATTAAAATTACAACTCTAAATAATATAATAAACTAAATAATAATAATTTTCAATTATGTTATGTTATTGGTGGATTTTTAATGTTCTATTTATTAATTCAGGAGAAAATAAAAAATATTAAAATTTATAAATATATAAATGTTAAAAATGAATTTACTTAAAGAATTAAAATAAATGAATTAATTAATGTCTTATTAGCCTCGACAAATAAAATGTTATACACAGATTAAGAGTACAGTCTCAAAAACGGCCGGGGAAATAAGAACACAAAACACGTGTTCTTAATTTATTTTAGTACCGTCTAATGTCTCAGTGTCCTTTAAAAAGCTGCGTAAATAACTACTGAAACAGTAAGGTTTCGGAAGGAGTTTCTTTCGGTCAGTATATGTTTCAATACCACAGATTCAGTTTTATAGTATTTTAAATTATTTCCCTGTTTGACCAATACACAACCATAACACTGCACTCCACTCCGTAAATCTTTTTCTTAATAAAAAGTAAAAGATATTCTGAAATCTCAATATAGAATTGTAGAACTGTTAATAATTGTAGAACTACTCTTACAATATAATTAAATCGTTGTACGAGTACAGATTAATTATAATATTTTTGCACAGAAGGCCACAATTAACTGTAAGATAATAGTTTTCAAAACATACCGGCTAAAACTTCCAGAAGAACTCAGTTCCTCATCTTGACCACTCCAGGAACCACTGGCTGGATCTGTGAAATGTTTTCCGGAGACAATACTGTGAGCCACCGATCTCCCTGAGGAGGGCGATAGCTCGCGGATCGCGCTTCCCTCACGTGAAAATTCTAAGTCATCAGGTTTCTCTTCGTAACGTTCTGAAGACGATATTACTGTTTGCTTAGACAACATCACTACTTCACTATCAGATGGATGTCTTTCTATAATTGTCATTATACTATCCATTTCGGATGGTTGGGATGCTAAAGAAGAAGACATTTCAGAACCCATTGACATACTGCTTTCATCATAAATATTAGATCTTATTGGTATATCAACACCTTGTTCAGACTCGGTATACGTAATAGTTTCTGATACTTTTTTCCCATCTACATTTTTTTCTTCTATAATGGTAGTAGACGTAGTAGCTTGTGCTATTGCAGCAGTGCGACTTTGACTCTCAGTTTGTATATTCTGTTCCTCTAGTTTCTTACACTTTTCCTCTTGATCTAAAATTTTCATCATTTCTTCACAATCTCCTGGTATGGATTCTGCGGAACCATCACTTGGAGCTGCAGCACACACGAAAGAGGAAGTTTTTTGACAATCTTCTATAACTTCACAAGTTTTAGGTTCTGATGTACCTGCTTCAGGTTCTGGTACAAAAAAGGCACCCCTTTCGTCAAATTTCTTGACAGTTATTATTTTAGGTCGATATTCTTGTATTTTTTGCTCTAAGGCTAGTTGTTGATCAATAATTTTTCTAATTGCTACTGAATCAGATAAAAATTTTTGTGATGGACTACCATAGCTTCCAACTTTTTGAGATGGACTTCCACCTTTTTGAGAAGGACTTCCACCTTTCTGTCCGGGACTACCGCTCTTAAATGGTGGACTATTGTCACTGCTACTATCGTACGAACGTTTTTCTTGTTCCAGAAAACTTCCACTAACTACTTTGGGATCAGCAAGTAATAAAGCTTCTTTTTGTTTTGCTAGTAATTCAGCCTTTAAAGCTTCTAGGCAAGCTGTTTCTAGTCCTTCAAATTCTTTTAAGCTTGATATTGATATATCGTCTCCTTGACTTTTACTTAAAATATATCGACGCGGTAAAGATCCATTTAGAGAATCTTGAGACGAAGAAGAATGTTGTTGATATTGTTCCATTAACGCCCTTTCAAGATTTTCAAATTCTTGTAATGAGCTTATAGATATATCATCATTCTCTCCTTTTATTCTAAATCTCATACGAGAGGCCATTTCAGATTCCGACAAACTTCCATATGAATTTCTAAAGCTACCGTAACTACCTATGGACTCTTTCTGAGAACTGAGACTTCCAATGCGGCTAGCATCAAAATCAGTCATTTCCTCTTCCTTGATATCCTCCAAAGGAATCCTTTCATAGTCGTATCGAGGATCTCCTTCGAATTGCATTTGTATCCAGCGTTTACCAGCCTCGATTTCAGCTAATTCTTGAGCTTGGAGCCTCTTTTGGTCTAATTCAAATTGTTCTTCGTCAGATAGTGATGATCCAGATGCGCTGCTTGTACTTTCTTGTTTTCTAGAGGTCTTGGATAAGTATTCTTCTACTTCAGTATCGTGACGTCTTACATACTTCTGTGTCTTTATTTGTAAACTTTTGCCTTCTGGGTCAGTTTCTTGAGCTTCCTTCGCAACTTCCTCAATGACAACAAAATCATCCATTTCACTTGGTTTGTCAACCATTTCAAACTCGTCACTTGTTGGTGATTCTTGTTCTTTTTCATAGGTATGTAAAGTTTTTTCATCTGTCGTAATAATAAGTTCAGATTTACTAGTTTCCGTCATTAATTCAGACTTTAATTCTGGGGTTTCTGATATGTCATACATATCATCAAGAACATATTCTCGTCCATTATCGGTAGATAATGAACTTTGACTTGGCGCTGAAAGAGGTGTATGAGGAGTTGAAAGATGTTCATGTGTTCTTAAGCTCGATGTAGAGCTTTGTTTACTCTCAAAATGATCATCAGGTGTCTTTAAGCCAGATTTTTCAGCTTTTGTTTTAGGGACAGAAGAATCACTTTTTGATTTTAATATTTCTTCATACTGTTTTGTTCCTACTGGAATAATATCATCTTCAATGTCAACAAACTCCCTTTGGCTAGGGGGTCTTTCAGTAACAGGGAAAGGAATAGCACTTATGTCCTTGATAACCTTCTGTACACATTCTTCTATAACTTCTTGATGTGTTTCACTAATATGGGTAGTTGGGATGTTTTCTTCTTTTTTTACCGTAGTTTTAAGTATAATAGTATCATCATGCGGCAATTTTGTTGGTGTAGTACTTACACTACCATATTTTTCTATTTCTGCATACTCTGCTGAGCCTACTGGAATAATCTCACTTTCAATATCAACAAATTCTCTTTGAGATTTACTTACTGTAGTAATAGAAAATGGTACAGCATGATCGCTATGGGTTGATACTTTAGAAACTGTTTCTTGAATTTCCTCTTTGTCCAAGTCAAATTGTGATTGAGATGAAGATATATCAAGTTTGGAAATTGAAGAAGATAATATCTCATCAGTCTTAAATTGACTTGATATTGTTGTGTCTGATCCTTCTTTATCTTTTAAAGAATCATCATCTACATCAATACTCTCTGACGCTCCCTCAACTGGGAAATGTTCAGGTATCATATCTTTAGGTTGAAATCGCATCTCATGAGATCTTTTCATTTTACCAACGGGTTCTATACTGTCTACTTTATATTCATCATCTTCTCCTGAAATTTCCTCGTCACTTATTTCTTTTCCTTTTAATACATGTTCTTTCTCAGGTTCATGCAAAAATTGTTCTACATAAGTGCTACTTTCCATTAACTCCTCTTTTAACTCATTAGCAGAAGGTACAAGAGTTTCAGATGCATCTGATATATCTATACTAGCCACATGACTAGAACCGTCTGAATCGAGGCTCTTCATGCTATCTCTTGATGCGAGGGAGCTTCCGGCAGTATAGTAATCTTTGGATGTTCTTAAGGATTGAGAAGAAATATCATGACTAGTAAGTGCTGTTTCATATTCGGTACCACTTTGAGCCGTCATCATGACTTCAACATCTGAAGATAACGGCCTACTTTCCGAGTGTTCAAAACTGTGGTAATGACTTTCACCAGAGCTAGACCAGCCTTCAATATCTGATGCCGATCTCCTATCTACGATGCCTAACTGTGATTTAATATGCTTATGTGCTCTAAGTTTAACTTCAGGGCTTCCTTTAGAAGAATCTTTCCCGTCGAATGTAATATCGCTCTCTGTTTCTAAAATAGAATGAGGGCCACTATCAGATCTTACCGATATGTCTGCTTCTAGAGGTGGACTAGATTCTTTTTGATGGATAGTTTCTTTGTCATCGTCAGAAAAAGTGATTTCATCATGTGAACTATTTTTTTTAGAAATTTCATCTGATTTACTATCCATGTCCTTATCATCTTTATCGTGAGTTGTAATCTTATCACTATGATCATCACTAACGTGAGGTTCTTCTTTTATTACTTCAGGTCTATCCGGACTTATTAAAATTTTAAATTGAAATTCTGATGGAGATTGTTTATATTTAATACTGCCATCACTTTTCTCACTAATAATTTCAACTTGTGCTGCTTCTAAGGACTGCTTAACTTCATCTATAGTTTTTTCTAAAACTGATAAGTCAGCAAGAGGCTGAGCAGATATTAATGAATCTAATGCCACCCTTTCAGTCTCAAGTTTCATCCCATGAAACTCGGCAGAGGAAAAATCTGTATCATAACCACTACTACATATATCTTCTGTGCTTTTTTCTTTTATTAATTTCATTTCGCTTTTTCTATGATCTGTCCCAGTAAGAAACGCTGAGTCTGCTTCTGTAGAAAATTCTGATGCTTGTAATGTTTCGGCGCTAACAGTTGAATCTATTGACTTTTGTAAAACTTCACCTTCATGAGATTCTAATGACTTAATCATGTTCTCAGTATCAAGACTTTCACCAGATTTTATCATAACGTCCTTTGATGTAATACTAATGTCGTCTGAGATTTCTACTGTACTTGGTGATATGTCTTCAATTTTAATGAGCTTTGAGCTGGAGTCATAAGTTTTAGCTTCTAGGTTGGCCGTGAATCCCATTTCGTCCGTAGTTTCTGTAGTAGATTTAAGCGACGGCTCTGATTCCGCAGTTTGTGTTAAATCTTGAATTACGCTAGTGCCTCCTTTGAAAACTGATACTTCTAATATTAAGTCGTCGGCCTGGTGAAGTGGTAATTTAACTGGAGATCTAGTTGAGCTTTTGTCTTTTTTTGGGGTATCATGTATTCTATCATCGTGAGGTAAGTCTGGTACTATTTCTAATTCAGAATGAGTATCTTGACTAGCTGTGCGACTAAATGTACTTTTGATAGGTGAAGTTGAGATCTTTATTTCTTTTATAAAATCGACTTCATAAATTTCATCATCTTTTTTGAACGATTTTGATTTACTTTTTGGGCTAGCATCTGAAGAGTCTCGTCTTTCCGCAGTTTCACTATTAAAACTAGGCACGTGAGAAGCATCTGAACTGAGATCATCATGTTCTTTACTTTCTATAACAGATTCCTCTTTGTAGTGCTCTACTTTAGAACTTACTATTTGACCTTTCTCAGATACTTCAATGCTTGAAACAGTTTCATCCTTTTCAACTATCTTTAAGCTTGAATCCACAAATGCTATCCTTGATTTATTATCTTCATCTTCTTTAATGTTCTCTAACTCTCCAGGTTCTGTAAAATATTCTTTACCCCATTGTTCATGAGACAAATCTCGTTCTGATATTTTTACTTCATATTTTTTTTTTACGGTTTCATCTTTTAAAGCAGTCATTTTTTCTTCTGATTTAGTTTGTCTTCCAGTATAAAGCCCTTGTTCAGAAAATTCTCTTTCTACTTTTACTATATCTGTATCATCAGTACTCTTAAATACTGTTTTGGTTTCTACGTCTGATCGTTTCGCAGAAGCTTCATGTGCTTTTTCTACCTTTTTTTGAGATGTTTCTGTTTGATCACCTTCTCTCTTAACGGTCATTTTTTCCTTAACTTCATGTTCTTGTCCTCGTAATTCATGACTAGTTTCAGTTTTTATTATTAATGAATCGTCATCAGACGAGGAAACTTGTTTTGTTTCAGAGAAAAATTCTTGTCCTGAGATTTTTCTTGTTTCCGTCTCTTTGTGAGAAAGTACTGTACCATATTCACTTGCAACACCAAATTTAGCAATCATATCAGACATAACTGCCTCTGGGTCTATATTTTGGAATTTCATTTGTGTACCATCTACAGTTTTGTGAATTGAAGAAGAAGATGTTGATGTCTCTATTCTAGACTGTGAGAAAAATGTATCTGTTGATGTAGTTGATGTGGATTTTTGCATATCTCCTCCCATTTCTTTCTTAATTTGATCAATAACGTCAATGCTCTTTTCAATTGTTCGATCTACTAATTCAATAGCACCACTTGTGATTGTGGGTTTATCCACATTTACAAATGATAAATTATCGGCAATATGTTTTGTAGGGGACTTTGGTCTAGCTGCTTCATTTAGAGCTTTAGATGCTTCTGATAGTAATTCTGAAAAGATGAATGGTCAAGGTGAATTACTAGGTAAATATAGTTTTGCACGACGTCAAAAAATTATGAAATATAAACAAACACAATAATACATATAATTGAGGTTATATATATATATATTTATAATAATAAACTTAATAGTATTGTTATATAATTGTGTATTTACATAATATATATACATAATTAGTGCTAAAGCTAGTAACAAGGTGTAGAATAATATAGACAAATAAAGCGTCTTTAAAAGGTAACCACATTATATGATATTTGAAATGACAATACATTAAGTTAATAAAATTAACAATGAGGAAGCTAATGTGATGGCAAGATGTAAAATAAACTTTGAAAAATTTTAGAATCAAAGCGAAACATTACTCAAATGTGAACATCAATGTGAAGTGAAAACAAAAATTGATTGCTGATCAATAACAAATAAACCAATTCATTTGTTAGTTTAAAAAGCGACAATTAATGAAGTATTAATAAAATGGTCCCTCCAATTGTGTTCACTTACCTAAGCAACGTGAGGACTCCGCAAGAAAGAAAGTAAATTTTACTGTGCGACAAATATTGGCATAATGTTTGTGTCTATTGCAAATTAATTTTAACTCTCTTATTGAAATGATCTTATTCCTAATATATTTATATTTACGATGTGCTGGTTTTTTGCTACCTTTCTAGCTAGGTGCTTATTGAAATGATGTCCAATCTGCATTGATATTAAATTTAGATAATAAATTGATGATTAAATAAATTATTAATATCATGCAAAAGTTGACCCAAATAAAAATGTGGCAAAATAATATTTTAAATTAGTCTTTACATTTCTAAAATAATGAGTAAAGTTTCGCCATGACTCTACTTTGCCACTATCTAATGCAATATTAATATTATAATATTAAACACATACGAGTACGTTTGTTAATAAATGTAGCCAATCCCAAATATTATATTTGTTACTTTAAGATACTAGCATAAAAATAAATACTTCAATATATGTAAATATGTATACATATAAGTTAAATCATAAAGTACATTTTATTGTTTACAATGGACATGACTTACTGAAAATTTCGATTAAAAATTTGAAGTTATATTTTATTCTCCCTAGATCTTACCGCTTTGATGTGCCTCAGTTTCACTCAACATGCTGTCGCCAGCTGATGAAGCTCTAGGAGATGCTCGACTTGCATCGAGGAAAGATGAATCGGAACCTAAAGAGTAAGAAGAATTAGAAACTATAAGCTGATTGTAATAAGGCACAAATATTATTTTTGTGTATTTATGCAACACACTGCAATATTATATACAATTAAACAGTGCAATAGTGTTTATGATGCGTGACTACAACAAAATATACAAATTAATGAGATTTATAATCTGAGATTTATATCGATGAATATGAAAAGCTATAAAAATCAGTAATTGTATTACTGATAGTGAAAGCAAGCATGAAAAATATGTAGTAAAACACCTTTTGGTTGTAGTCCAGTCTGCTTTTCAGTGACACTATCTTCAGATTTTGCTCTTTCTTTCATTATTAAATCAACAGGTGATGGAGGAGGAGTTTTCGAAAATTTTGCTGTTAAATCTAAAATAATATAATGGTGTAAAATATTTTAGATAAAATAAAATAACGTTATAATAAAATAATCTACGAAGGGTAAAAATTGGGCGTAACTCGAACCTCGCTTCTTAGAAAACAGAACAACTACAAAGAATAGCTATCGTAACTTAACCGAAGACTATGTAAACAAACTTGAACGACTTCAAAATCTTGCTATTCGGTTCATATTTAACTTACGCAAGTATGACCATGTTTCCGAATTTCGTTTGAAGCTCAAGTGGCTCCCTATCCGTTGTCGCCGGAATCTACGTATACTTTCAATTCTGTACTGTGTGTTATTTACCCATAAGTCTCCTCCTTATTTAAGGGAAACTTGAATTTTTAGGAGCGCATACAAGTAGGATGAGATCTACTAAGAATTTCTCTTTAAGATTCCCTACTTACACAAGTAAGTTTTATGAGAACTCGTTCGTGGTACGAGCGATAAATCTATGGAACGACTTGCCACTTCCTATTAGACGTTCCAAATCTTTACGTATATTTAAGAAATCTGTTAAAGAATATTATCTTAAGACCTATTCTTAAGACGTTTGATTATTCTATTTACTTAATATATATTTTGTTATTTTATGACATCAATATATATTATATATGTATATATATGTATATTATTATGTATTAGTCTATTATATTACTTTATATATTGTATTTTATAAATATTTGTGTATTAAGTTTATGTATTAGGATAAAATATTATTTACGTATGTTTATTTATTTGCACCACCCACTATTTGTTTTAAATTTTATGTCTCCTAACCTCAAGGTTGTCTGGAAGAAATCGCTAATTAGCGATAAGACCGCCTTTGTACTTCACACTTTGTTATTAGCTTATAAGTACTAGATGTAGTTTGTAACTTTGTTTTCTTCTGTTTGTGGTGTACAATAAAGTATAAATAAATAAATAAAATAAAGAATAAGTTATAATAAGTTTAGAAGAATTTAAAGTTTATTCAGCGCTTAGTTGTCTACCAAGGTTTGAGTCCCGCTACGTTCTGTCTTTTACGTTTCTAAATATTTTCCGTTCCATAGTACGTAAAAAATAAAAATTTTCACCTACTATGGATAATGACTAAGTAAAAAGAATTCTATTAGTAAAAATCCTACATTGAAATTACCGTGTGTTACATGGCTGGAATCAATTCTGATCAGAGCACCTTGAGAGGAAATGTCTTCTAATAAATTTGAACATCTTCTATTTAATTCTTTAATATCCGGAACTTCATCTACTTTTTCACTTTTTTCTGCCTCGTCATCAGCTTCTTCTGCTTCTTGTTTTTTCTCTTCCAATATGATTTTTTTCCTTTCTGTTATATGTAATTCTTCCTTCAAACTTGCACCTTTATCTTTAATTTCTTTGAGAAATTGACCTTTCATATCAGCAATATCCATTACCGATACCTTAATTTTTTCAAAAGATTTTTCATCTTGATCACTTATTAATTTACTCTCTGTCAAAATTGAAGTTTCTTGTGAAGAGCTTGTTGAAATATGAGTGATCTTCGAGGTTGAACGCTCCTCATCTGCAAATTCTTTACTTCTTGTTAGCATATCTGATGCATCTGATGCTAATGTTTTTGATACATCAAATGAAGAATGTTCTTCAGAAAACGTTTTTTCATCAATCGATCTTGAAATTTCTTTAACACTGTCTATTGAAGCTTTTGAAAAATCTTTTGCTAAATCAATTGTTGAATCTTTTGATAATTCATTAGTTGCAAAATCTCTGGAAGTATCTTTACTGTCTATTGAAGATTTAGAATAATCTTTGGTCAAGTCAAGAGATTTTTTCGACAAATCAGGAGTGCCTCTTTCTTCGGTTTGATCATCCAACCTATATTCTTCTTTAATATCAACCGACGTTTTAGAAGAATCTTTTACGAGGTCAGCTCCACTCATCCTTGATAAATCAGCTGACGTACCATCTTCTACAACTGATTTTTGGTCATCATCAGACGATTTGGTCAACGTTGATATTACAGTCGTTACTGAAGATTCAGTTGTTGACTTTGATACTAAATCATTACGTAAAATACTGTCTACAAAATGAGTTTTCTTAGTAAATCTTTCTTCTTTTACTTCATCGGACTCCCGAGGTACACTCGAACTTGGTACAGAATCTTGAGTTAAATCATGTTTGAAATCGGATGTAATATATGATGAATCAGATACTTCGGTATACTTACCATCATCTTCAAATTCAGCCTAGAACATTTAAAATAAATAAAATTACCATTCACATAAATATAATGGTTAAGTAAACCTTATGATATATTTTTATGCTTACTTCTTTTTCTGGGAAATCATCAGCATCATCAAGTGAATCCGTCCGAATTTTTTTTATGTCAAAACTAGATGATGGTAATTTTCCGTCAATATCAGAAGAAGGTTCTATTATTTCTAACACTTTGGCTTTATCCATATCTGAAAATTATGATAAAACATAAAAGGGCTTCTAGTTAAGCCTATATATTATGATAACTACCTCGATTGATGAATTGAAATCATTTGGCATTTGTAAGGCCCATGTGGGCCAAACTTGATCCATTAATCAAGTAATCCATCGAGTATCCCACGTATAGTAGGGTTCACAGAGGGAACCTCATAATACATTTTTCCCCCTTTCCGACCAATTTTTTATATTACGCGTGGAATGGCAACTCTGAGTTTCGTTACCACATAGAGGTAATAATTTTTTCACCAGAGTGGGCATCGAAATCAACGGTTCTGATTACAATCAGACGCATTTATACTTTTATCGATTTTGATAACAATAATAAGTTAACTAGCTTTTACTTTTTAATTGAGAAACATTTAGTATAAATAGCATAAATTATGTAACAATGTAAATAGCGTAATATTCAAAAGTATGTCAAAGTATAATTAAATTATTAAATAAGAATACCTGATTCTGAATCTGTATAAATTTGCTCCTCTACTTCATCAGGAGAACTCTGCACCGAAAAAGTTCTTACTTGCTTCTTTTTTGGCATTATTACTATTTCTCCACTGTCCTTAGAAAGAGATTTAATTAATCCTGGCCTTTCCTTACACATTCTTGCATCATCAGCTGACTCCATAGATACTTTTGTAGTATGTATATCATCGTTATCTTTATCATCAGATTTCTCTAAATATCCTTCAACAGTTTGCACAGCTTCTTCTATTATAGAATCTACAGAAACTTCGCCTTCTAATTCTTTTGGTGTTTCTTTTTCAACAGTACCCTCTTCAGACAAATCTAAGTCCTCCGAAGCTTGTTTAATTATGATTTCTATATTATCAGCCATTTGCTTCATAGCTGAATCAGATTTTTTCATTTCCAGTTTATTTTCTTTTTCTTTAGAAATGCCAACAGTGGCATTATCTTTTTTAAGTAGATCTTCTTCCATTTCTATTTCAGATTCTGCTATTCTTTCTAATGAAATCGCTGGGCTGATACACGAATGTCTTCTTTCTTCTTTTTGAGGAATTTTAGCATCGTAAAATCTTCTTTCTGTCTCTAGTATTTCTTTATTAATACTTTTAACGTCTTTTTCAATTTGAGGGCTACGAGCAGCAGCTACAATAGTACCTTTTTGAAGTATGTCCTCAATTACAGGTTTCACTTGCTCAATTGTTATGTCTTGAATATCCTCTGAGCATATCTCACTGATAGTTGTAACTTTATCGTCAATCTTTACTTTAACGATTTCAAATTTATCTGTTTCAGTTTCTTGTGTATCTTTTATTTCTTTAGCTAGATTCTCTGGTTTTTCTATAACATGATCTACTTTTATTTCAGACGCAGATGGATCAATGATTATAGTCTTTTCCTTTAGTATAACTGGCTCAGACATTTGACTTGAAATTACCAAATCATCTTTTACCGATGTAGACTCTTTAATTATACTAACATGAGTATCGAAAGATTTAATTTTTTCAGATACTTTGGTAGATATACTCTCTTCACCAGAAGGATATTTGGTTATTTCGGTGACAGTCTTTTTTATTTTAATCTGCCCATCAGGCATAGTAGTTTCTTCAGTAATAGTTGTTGTTGTTATTTCTTCCCCTGTAGGACCTATCGTATTTTTAGTTTTAGTGGAAGTCGTTATATGTTTTTCGTCACCAAGATCCTCTGATTTTAACAACATGCTTTGAAGTCTATCTTCTAAGACAGAATCAATAGCCTCTGATGTACTTGTTGTAATGATTTCTTCTTCCTCTTCTATTAATTCTATTTGCTCTGATATTTTTTTTGATATTGTTATTTTCCCAGACGGATATTTAGTTGTTTCAGTGACAGTAGTTTTAATAATATTTTCTCCCGTCGGCATTGTCGAAGTTTCGGTCAGAGTTTCTATAGTGATTTCTTCACCAGTAGGACCTATAATAGTTTCTACTTTTGTTGATACTTTCGTTTCATCTGCAGTTGAATGAAGTGCTTCGGTATCTTTTAGAATTTCCTTCTCTTGACTAACTGATTCTGTGAGAAGCTTTGTTTCCATAAAAGTCATGGTTTTATCGCCGGGAGCAACATCTAAAATTGATTTATCTGTTGTATCTAAGATACTTTCGTCTAAACTTTTCTGGACAATTTCAGCAGTGGTAACTTGAGCTTTTTCTGTATCATCTTGTTTTTTATGTATACTTGTACATTTCTCTTCCCCTTCGGAGGATTCCCTTAAGCTCGTGGCAAAAGATTCTTTTTTGTGACTTTTTACACTTTCTGAAACTTTTGTAGACACCGTTTCTCTGCCAGAGGGATATACAACATTTTCAGTAACGGTTGTTTTTATTATTTCTTCCTCATTTGGCCCTTTAGTCATTTCAGTCACTGTAGTAACAGTAATTTTTTCACCTGATTCACCAATTTTATATTCAGTTTTTGAGGTGGATTTATCATCTTGTACAGATTTACGAAGTTCAGATTCAATAGCTAAATCTTTAGTTATTGTTGATGTTAGCATATCTTGGTCTCGTGTAGCTACTAAAGGCTCAGTAGCTTCCTTAAAAGACGTAACAGACGACTTTTGTTTATGACTTCTGATACTTTCTGACACTTTTGTAGAAATTGTCTCTTTACCAGATGGATACAAAATTTTTTCACTTACTGTAGTCCTAACTATTTCTTCTCCAGGTGGACCTTCACTAATATCTATTACTGTAGTAATAGTAATTTTTTCACCTGAATCACCAGTTTTATGTTCAGTACTTGACGTTGATTTCTCTTCTTGTGAATATTTTTTATCCTGATCGATTGTCATGCTGATATCAGATTTCGGAACATCTACGTGTTTTTCAAGTAATGGTTCAGATATTATTTTGGTTTTTAAAGAATCATCATCTTTCGTTGCAGCCGAGACATCTTCCTTAATTTTTTCAGTTTGACTTAGAATTATTTCAGTACCAAGTTCACGTTTCAACTGTTCTTCACGTTCCTTAAGCAGGAATTGCCCGGTTAATTGCTTATCTGGCAAGGAACTGCAATTAAATAAAATATAATCAAAATGAGAAATAATTAAATTTTCCAAATGTATAATCTATTAAATATAATATTGATTACCTAACTTCGGCTATATGTGGTAACTTGTGAATATAATCAGCAACATGATCTTCAGGAAAACCTTCCACATCATCTAAGGAATCTCCATGCGATAGTTTAGCTATTTTGCTTTTTTCTGTTACTTTCGCTGAAAATATATTTACTATTTTTCAACATTTTTAAAGTGCTATTCCACACTTAGGAAACAAAAATACTAATTAAGAAAACGTATAAAAAAGCACAGGTTCAAATCTCACTACGTTTGAACGTAGCGGAGTTTGAACCCGCGCTTCTTTGAAAACCGTCCTAGCGCTCTGACCAATTAAGCCATACGTTCTCATAGAGCTACGCCAAAATTAGAGATTTTTACAAAATTCCGCTAACCAAATATAATTACTTAGAAATATCGCTTGGCAAGTGAGAATACTATTTTTTAAATATTTTGTAACATTTTTAAAGTGCGAGGCCAGTCGTGGCGCAGAGGCACAAAGTGTGCTGCAAAATCTGCTGTTATAAGCAGCGAAACGTGAGTATTACAAAAGAAGAATGAAAGAAAGATGAATGCCGTGGAAATGCGATCTCTTCTTAGGTCATGCGAAGTCAATTTAGGTGATTGAATCCGCAATGAAGAGATACACAAAATCACTGCTACTAGCGAGAATGTACTAATTTTATAGAATTTATTACACTTATATATAAAAGACACGGAAAATAAAAAAAAATTGTAATTAAACATAGAAACAATTATTTATCAGGGGATTTATATATAATTATTATATATAAAAGACACGGAAAATAAAAAAAAATTGTAATTAAACATAGAAACAATTATTTACCAGGGGATTTAGGTCTTTCGTCTGGTTTGCTTTCAACTTTCTCCTTAACAACATCGACGTGCGTACCCTGTGTTCCAATATCGTCTTCTGATTCTTCAAATGTATAATCTCTTGATTCAGTAAGGCTATATGCATCAGAAAGACGTTTCTCATCTAAACGTAATTCGCTTACCGATCCTGATCCCACAGATGTAACTGATTGACGTTTATCAGGTTCTATTACTGAAAAATAAGTTAAGTAAAGTGTAACTCATACAACATAATACAAATTTATTATTAGGTACTGAAAGAATAAATAAATAAAATACTTTTGTCTAAAGTGTCTCCTTTTGGTGTTGTAATCTCTTCGATTTCTTTGGACATTTCTGTCGCTGATTTTATTAATTCTTTTTCTTTATCTTTTTCAAACACTTGATCATCTTTTATTGGTTCTTCTTCTGATGAAGTTTTTTTATCTGTGACGGCGTCCTCGGAACTTATTTTATCTGAAATGCCTTCAGACGATTTTCGATCAGATATTTCTATTTCCCTACTACTTTCAGATGAAATTTTATCTGATTGTTCATCTTTATCAGACGAACGATCTATTTCTTCAGCTTCTGTAACAAACATCTGGAATTCTTGTTTGGCGGTCGCTTTAATATCACCTAAGTCACTAAGTTTTGTAAAAGATACAGATTCTGTTCTAGAATGCCGTTTTGGTGGCATCTTTTTAAATACGATCTCTGCTTCATCCAATTGTGTGGATGTAGAGTCTGAATCTGCTTTTTGTGATTCTAATACTTGAGAGTCAATTTTTATTGCAGTAAAAGCGATACTTTCTTCGAATTTCTCATCGCCAAAACCACTTCCTGAATCAGCTGTTCCCTCATATTCGGCACGTTCATCGAAATCAGAGGACGATATTTTGGCTTTGGCATCAGATTGATCAGATTTTAATGAATCTGCCTCTGAATGCCGTCTAGAGTCTGTATGATCAGAGTCTTCCAATGAATCTGAATATATACGTTTTGAAAAGAAACACTCTTGAACAGAATCATCTTCTGGAACTGTTTCGATAAATTGACGTGCTTTGGCACTTATAACTGGAGATTCTTTGGTTAAAATCTATAATAAAAATGTACAAATTAAAACAGTAATTCATAAATATTCCTATTTCATAAATGCGTATTATATGCTATACATCTATAGAGTATTTCTACTCTATAACTTAGTGGCCCAGCGCCACGATAACCTCTGTCTATACGCGAGATACGCACGTTAAGTGTGTGAACTTAGTAGTGAACGCACATAGAAGTGAATAAAATATCGAATATTTCATTCACTTAGAGGCTCGGACTTGGAGTTTCGCCACTCAACACGCTATGCCTCGAGGATTGAGTGCAAGGTGGGGAACGGTCTGTCTTAATGAAAACGGAGTGTTTTTAGCTTTTCTCTACTTTCCATATGTTTTCTGCGGTTACAGCATAAAATATTCTAAAATCATAAAGTACAGTTTTTATTTACCTTTTCAGATTCCTTTGCTGTTAGTGAAGAGGCATGTACTTGAGCACTGTGCTCACTTTCAAACTTCAAAAATTCAAGTGTCTCACGACTTGCTTCGTGAGTGACACGAGTAATTTTTTCCTCACTAATTTTCTCTTCATTTATTTGTTTATCTAAAGGTCTGTGCGCAGGACTTAGTCCCATTTGATCGTCTAGATCCGAAAATTGTGAGGTTTCATCCAAAGAATCACTTCTATGCTTAGATTCTTTTGAATATATCTGTAGAATATTAAAATATTAATCAAAATGTACACAATATATGATTTGGGACATTTATCAATACAATAGAATCCAAAATAATTATCTTTTTGTTTGTCTGTTTATCTGTGCGTTTGTATACGATAATCTCAGAAAAGGTATAGGATAATTTTATTATTTATTTTGTTTGAAAAAATAACTTTTTCATTTTTGGGAATTATTTTTTTTTCCGAATTATATTAGGCTTTTATAGAGTAGTTAAAACTGTGGTTTCATTTAAAGTGGTGCTGACAATTCCACCCTGTATAAATCCTATGTTGTTGAAACACAAAAGTAATTCAACTTAATAAATAAATAAATGTTTAGTAAAAATATATAATAAAAATAAATTTAAATACATACTTTAGATTCAGTTTGTGAAACAAAGCTGATATCTCTTTCTGTACTCTGTTGTAGGTCAGCCAAAGAATCAGTTTTATCAATACCAGACGGTAAAGGTGATTCTTGGGATACCTTTTTGGCAGGTTCTTGTAAATCCGACCCGATAGAATCAGTTTTGGTAGGTTTACTGGTTTCAGATTTTGTGCTTGTTACCGACTGTTGCGTTTCAGTCTGTAAAAGTAAAAAAAATAATATAAAATTATTAGAAATTATAAGAGTTAAGACCAAAATTTATGAAATATACCTTTTCTTTAAGTTTATCATCTATCGAAACATCTTTTTCTTCTAAAGTTTCAGATATTTCTTCTTCACTTACTCGTAACCGAAGTTCATCAGTTAATTGCTTTTCGAGCTTTTGTTCCCTAATTATTACACTTTGACTATCTTTTTTATCATCATCATCATCATCTTTTTTTTCATTTTTGTCATCTTTTAATTTTAAGTCGGATAAGTCTTTAGCATCACTTCGTGTTTCAAAAGTATGTTTGGTAATTTCAAACTTCGATTTTTTATCTTTTTCAACTTTGACCGTTGTTTGTGACTCTGTTTCAGTTTCTGAGTCAGTTGATTTTTTCAAAAATTCACTATCTTCTTCAGATGAAACTTGCACTAAGGTAGAATCAGTTCTCATAGTCTTAGGAAACTGTTTCGGCTTATCATCCTGCTTAATTTTAGAATCAAAATGTTGTATCGTCTCCTTGACTGATTTTACTGTTTCAACTTGTTTTTCGGTCTCAATTATAATTTTTTGAGTCTCAGTACTTGATATTTGTTTTGACTGATCTCTAATAAACGCTTGCGTATATTCTAAAGCTTGATCTTGCTCTTGCGTATGGCGTTTTAGAGCTTCTTTGGTAAGTTTTATAGTCTTAGTCGGTTCAACAGGTTCTTTTAATATTTTTATTTCAAATGCGTTAATTTTGTCTTTTAGTGGTGCTTCTGCTATATCTTTCAAGTCATCAGATACTAATTCTGGGGATTTATCACCATCGTCTAATTTTTCTTCTAATCTTGCACTGTCTATTTCTTTTTGTGAAATTGTTTCTTTAGTATAAGCGTCTGTTTTAATTTCACATGTTTGTTTCAATTCACTTGTTTCAGCTGTTACAGATTTTCTTGGAGTGATTGTCACACTCGAGAAATCACCAGACGGAAATCTCATTGATTCATTCCGCATATGTCTTTGCAAATGTTTTGGCGTAGGTTTTGCCGGAGAAGAGGGATCAAATTTTCTAAATTGCTCCACTGTTTTTTCTTGTTTTGTTTCTTCTTTTTTTTCTTTAACATCCTTACGTAAATCAATTTCTTTTTCACCATCTACTTCTACACTATCTGAAGTTGGTGAACTTTTTGTACGAGTGTATTCTAGTTTTGATTCAGCCTTTGCCTAAAAATATGTGATACAAAATTAAATAACAAAAGTAGTAACATTAATTCATAAAACAGCTTCACAGATCCCGCGCAGGGTAAGCAGAGGGAACCCAGTGTTAAGACACTTTCGCTTTGTTCTCCACTTTTCGCTGAATTTTGGAGGTTTGTGTGTTGAGTGGCGGAACTCAACGCCACCCTTTTCTTCGACAACAGAGCGAAGAAAAGAAGATATAAACTTAAATAAATATTTTATCTCCTCGAGTGAGGATCGAACCCACAACCAGTCGCATTTATAGTCACACGTCAAGTTTTTGTTAATTACCTGTTGTTCAATATCTTGGAATTTTTTGATGTCCGGTTTTATTTGTGTTTTTATCTCAATAATTTCTTCTCGTAGTTCTTTTTTTTGTTTAGATGATGGGATTTTGCTTGAACTAAGCTTCTTCGTGATTTGTTCTTTTCTCTCAGCTACACTTCGTTTTACATCTAAAATATAGTAATATAGAGATAATCAATGGTTTTAAAATATTAAAATTTTAAATATCAAAATAAACAATATGAATAAGAAAAAAAATCATTGGACAGCTTGGGGTTAGCTAACCTGTTTTCTGATTTTAGTGCGGAGGTTCATGTAAACCTTGTAACTGTATTAGAAAAAATTAAATTTTAAAACAACACTTAAACTTTTAGACATAATTAGTGGATTATGTTCAGACCATTTCCGTGTGTAAACTAAAATAGTTTATCAAACCAACCGTTATATACACAATAGTGTACGTTATACTTATGTTAGCCACAAATTATTGCAATTTATAGTTGTTACAGATTCGATATATTTTTTTATAACTTTTCATATCGCTTGTTTGTCTCATTTTGTTCTCAAATAATAATAATTTTAAATATACCGTCGTCTTCTTCACTTTCTTCACTAGGTGTAGGCGTCCTATCCATTTCGCTTTTTTCTACTGATTTTTCCTCCGGCGAGTACTTGGCTTCGTCTTGATCTAAGTCCTCTGTTCTTGTTGTTTCTTCAACTTCACTATCATCATAAATACTTTCCTTTAGTTTATTATCTTCTTCCGCTACAAACAATAATATCCTTATGAAAATAAAAATTCACCTTCACGCTGTATCTCGCACAAAGCAGGGTAGACAGAGGGAAACTCTAGTTAAGACACTCTGTTCGCCACTTTTCGCTGAATTCTGGACGCACTGCGTGTTGTGTGGCAATACTGAACGCCGCGCTTCGCCTCGAGACCAGGGCGAAGAAATGAAAATATAATTTAAATAAAAAGTTGATAATTACTTAGTAGGCTTATGTACGGTGCACAGTGGTCAGACAGGCGATTGATAAAAATAATAAAATGAAACAAATTAATATAAAATTTGTTAAAATATTATAAAAAAATAAAAGTATGTTTTTGTTCTGAAAAATATTTAAATATAATTATTTTTGTAGTTACCTTTATATGCTTCAATTTCCTCAGAGGCTTGTCGTTCTTGGTATATGTTCCTTTGAATTCTTCGTTCATTTGTCAGTTCCGATTGAGGTGCAATAATGTCGTCTCTTCCTATACGACATAGCGCTAGTTCCAAAGAGTTGTCTAAAGAATACAAAATAAATTTATTAAGAATACTAATTATTTTATATTTATTTCATAATAACATTTATTTCATATTTGGCTTTGTCTATTCGTAGTGACAATATTCTAATTATGTTATGTTAGGAATAAAATAAAAAACTATTAGTTGAGTAATTATTATCAAATTAATTTGTTATTAAAATACAGTCGTTGACTGTTGTTACCAATTATGAATTGTTGTTAAACTATTTTCAAATTGATAGATATTAATAGAACCAATACAAATGACTGAACTCGAAGATAACGCACTAATAAGCACAAGAAAATTTAAAATGGGAGAGTCATCTTAAAATTAAATTTCATCTCATATTTCAGTAATTGAATAAGATTTAAGCACAGTATTTCAAATTCTTAATAAAATTTTACAATGTTAGATTTAATTTAAATAAAAAATAGTGTAATGTTGTTGATAATTAATTGTCAACTAAGTTTAAAACACTTAAGAAAAAATAAATGAAAAACTAAAATCGTAAATTATTTATAGCAATAATAATATAAAGAAATACCTAGAGCTTTAGTACCAGATTGAGTCTTCCATAGTTTTAGCATCAACTGCGCTTGTTCCGCAGCAGTAATCCTCTTCGCTTGTATTTGATTAACTGTCGCCACACTCACACCCAACTCATAAGCTAAAGCCACCCAATCCTTACCTAACAAATTACAAATGTCTTCCAATCTAAAAACAAATATTCACATAACACAATTATATAATAAAAATATAAGTTGCCTACGCTCTCTGACAAGCGCCAGGATGAAATAACAACGTAATGTATGTTCTAATGATATGGGTCTTACCTAGTGTTCTGAGCCGTTGGACAAATCAGGCTAATCTTATTACTGCATCAAACCAATCTTGTTATAAATATAACCTTGCGTAAGCATTTATTTACTAGTAAGTAACTTACATAAACACTGTTTTTTTTAATTCAACCCTTACTTATACGTCTTCTAAATAGATTGAAATATAATAATAAAATTGTAATCCTAAAGAAGTTTTTCAATGACATTAAATAAATAACGTTTGTGTAAATAAAAGTTATATTCATAACAAAATGTAAAGCCGTAGCAAAAAATATTTTTAATACCTGGGATCGCTGAGTCGTTGACGCCATATAAGTTCTTGTTCCTCTGTTCGTCTTGGCATCATATCAGCTGGCAGTGGTGAGGTTCTGTCTACTGGTAAGTCGTCTGGTACCATTATATTGAGTACCGCGATCTTAAAAATTAACATAGAAATGGGTTTATAGGATGTAGCGTTAATTAAAGGAACAAGGCATTCTAGCTGTATGATTTTTTTAAGCTTTAATATGGCGATTACACTGTAATATTTCTGGTTCACTGGGCCAAGTCACTACAAATAGGACATTTCGGTTCACCTCGTTTGGCTAGGGTCAAACATCCCCATGAGCATTTACAATACGCTTCATTAGAGTCCTACATAAGTTAGTGAACAAGAAGTAGTGTCATAAATTCGCCGTTAATATATCTATACTTACAGGAGCAGGCGAAGGTTCACCTTTAGGAACCTTAGGATCCCTCATAAATTGGCATCGGCATATAGGTTCTAGATCTTGTGTTTTTATCATTACTGGGAACGCCATTCGGTTCTCTCTAAAAGCTCGGAAAGGTATGGAAAGTTGTTCACCAGACTTAGCAACCGGTACTAAATTTCCACCAAATTCAAGATAAACTGGTTTTCCTTCATGTACCTAAATTTATATAATTACAAATTTAATCAAAGCCTTTTAAAATATTATAAAATGTTATGAAATACTACATTTAATATTAAAACTATTTATTATCTTACCAAAAATTAGTAAAAGGTTAAAAAAAAATAACATAAATGACCTTTGTTTTATTACGGCTTAACTATTTTATAACTGGATTAGATAACGTACACAAGTATAAGAAAGGGAAGCCCAATAAGTGTTGTGTTTCATTAAAAAGCAACATTACCTCAACATCACGACTTTTCGCGACTTGAATAAATCGTTCTATTCTTTCTAGAGCCTTGTCTTCCTTGTCATCAGTGACACAGAACATTCGTAATTGAGCTTGGCATTCGTCCGTTCGTTTCGCATAAACTACGAAACGGGCCATGAACGGTACATGAATTGCTTCCCTAGTTAGTAAAATAGACAATTGGTTAAAAGTTAATAGATGCAACGGGCGATGTTGTTTATCATAACTGAGCACTAACGTGAGCAAAGATAATAAAGTGAAATATAAATTTATTTGATTTTAAGATGTTTTACCTGTACAACTCAGTTGCCATTTTAGTTGCATCTTCAACGTGTCTGCAATCAATCAACCAGTAACGTGCAGACACAGTTGTTGTGAATGATACACAATCATTTACAAACGTCAATGGTGTATTTTCTGTTACATCCTCCCAATGAGCTCGATTAGTTCCGCCTGAACAAATATTAGGGCTTATGCATTTTTGTATAGTTACAATGAAAACTAAATGTAATTTACAATTTTGTTTCAATCTGTCCAATCTTGCAAGCTACAGAGGCAGTATAGCTGTTTCAATGCTTATTCAGCTGCCGAAGTTATTGTTTTTTTTTCAGTATTTCAATGCATGCAATAAGCGTTTACGACTAGAAAATATTTTTTAAATTTACAATGCCTCTTTTACATCTCTACAAACTATTTAAAATATTAAAAATGTATTGAAAGAGAAAGTGTTATTGATAGTATTCAAAACTTAACAGTGATATAACAAATATTTTTATCGGATCACTTAAATCTTCAAACTAAACAACAAGGTAATTAATTGGAAAAGATAGGTTAATAAACAATAAAAATAAAATAAAATGGTTCCAAAACGGCCTATAGCAAACACACAACAAGCAAGGACGACATATCATAAGAAAACAACTAATATAACGTACCGTGTTATACTTATTTTAATGAAAAAGTGATTAAAAAATGTGACACATTTTATAAGGTTTTGGTTTACTTATGCATAGTGCTGTATATTAAAAATAATGGTACTATGTAAATTTTAAATCAATTGTTTCAAAATTCTGGTCTGAGTCATCGGAAAACAGATCTCTCGAAGGACAATCACTGAAATAAATCGAAAACTAAAATAGAAACAAACTGCCCTGAACGGTGAGGTAATGATACAAATAAATGTGATAGAAATAGACAAAATGATAAAAAAAATGAAACTGATAGGCCGTTTTGGAAAATAACTTGACCAGTAGAAGCAAAATAATAAAATATTGGGAACATTGACGCACAAGTATGAAATGTGTGATAGGACGTGGCACCGATTCAATGTTTAACGTCATACATATCAATGCAACCGATATATTAGTGCTAAAGTTTCTCAAAATGTGCCTTTATGTAAAAACCTTTTAATCCTGCTTAAGAAAAACTCATATTAAGTGATGTAAACTGCAGTGCATCTTTTTGTAATCTCAAGATTTATTGTATATGATACAAAGTGTATGTGAAATAAGAAAGCAAAAACTTTCAGCCCGTGCACAGAGGAAGAATGTATGTAAAGCAAGATATGGAAAAAGCATTCATAGTGATAAAGGGGGGGAAATTAAAATATTACTGATATCTATAGTCATATAATTAACATATAGATATCAACAATAGTGAACGTTCGATGGGAAAAGGGGTAAAAAAATTAAAGGAAAAATAAAATAAAGTAAACAAAAAAAAAAAACGTGAAACTTAACCGACGTACTGATTTTTTAGTTATTTGTAAAGTATGTCTAGTTTTTTTTACCTTCGAGAGATCTTTTGCGAAATACCCCTGTTGGTGCGCGTTGATTAGAAGGCAGCGTTTAATTTAACGCCACACACGGTGAGCGTGCAACACACACAAACACACGAGAACAAAGACAATGTAGACACGCACAAAACGCACACATACTCACTCTGTGTATTTGCTATAAGCGCTCTTAATATCGATATCATATTTAATTTTGATGTTTCCCTACCTAATATTTGTATGACTGTTACTTGGACATGATCTGTATAGTTAAGTAGAATGTTGGTACTAAACTAATAATTCTCTGATTAACATGCTTATCCCACTGTCTAGATGTCTGGGATAGTTTTGTTTCTAATAAAATATAAATAAGTCGTCATATTGTAACTACTGCAATGTTTTTATTGAAAGAAGAAAAACTATAGAATATAATTTTACTATATTGAGCTATCTTTTTAAATAGTAAGTAAATCTAAGAAATTGGAATTATATGTATGTATAAATGTTTTATGCTATCGCTACCGATCTCATATGAAACTGACTAGCCAATATACATGTACGATTTGGTCATGATTTCGTTCTATGACTTACGACTACTTTTGTGTTGTAATGGAATATCAAATTAAAGTACCAAATTATTTTACCAAGCATTACTTTTTAGCTTGTACTCATTTAGCTTACTTACCTTAGACGTCGGCGAAGCCGTAATATAATAATATTATCATATATATATCATATATTAGCCGATATCATAAGCCATACTCCATTGCAACACTTCACAAATACAAAACTGTTAGTCACTAAAAACAATCTTCATTTGCAATCAATTCCTCGACTACTTGAATTTGAAACAGTTTACAATCAGATTTTAATTAGAAATCAGAATTATATTGAATTCAGTGACTAAGCTCATCAGATTTATTAAAATGAGCAAAGATTCAAGCATACCTGAAATAGAGCAAAGGAGTCTCAATGTCGGTGCTGATGATGTACTGTATTGATTGGTCATCCCTTGGGTGTGAGGTCGAGGAGCTGGCATGCTGAGGGTGATGGCTTTGTGGAACTTCCTTCTTCTAGGTTCTACTGTAACTACAGGAGACACTGCTACACCTCTACCAAGTAATTTAGCAGTCAGCTCCGAATCTATTATTTGAGCCTGAAAAAAAACAACTTTATGTAATTCAATCTAAATTAACTATTAAAAAACTTTATTGCATCTAAAGACCAAACGCTAATAAAAAAAAATGCAGAAAATAGAAAACGTTACTTACCTAAAGTTAATGATGCGATTAAATCATAGTTGAAGCTAAATATTATAAAAGAAATAATAGAAGTGATGAGTGTTGAAAACAGAAGGATAAGGTGAGAATAGTGCGTAAATAAGCATCAATGAATTATGAAATCACAAGAAAAGCACAGAAATCATACAATTGACTCACATTTCTCACACATGCGCATAAAAAATAAAACACACTAAGCTAAACAGTAAAAGAAAATAAATTAAAAGAAAAACATGCAAATCTCACGTTTGGTCTTTAGGAAATAAAGTTTACATTTGCATAATAATAAACAGTAGGTATATTAAGCATACATCAAACATTAACCCAATAAATTTAGCAATACCTTAAAAATACGACTACCTAACACTATCACGTCACTCCAAATAAATAATCACACAAAAATCATGATCAAACGAGTATACAAAAATTTAGGTTTACTAACTAAATTATATTTATACAATAATTGTTAGTTTCATATTGCTAAGAGTATACATGCTATCAAACCTAAAGACCAACTAGAGAAGGATATGCATATGATTAATCCAAACACGCATATGTGTGAGAATTTCTAGTGATTTCATGTTCAAAATGCTTATTCGAATTGAAAAACGGTTGACGTTTAATTTTTTTATTCATTTTCTTTCTACATTATGTACTTTTAAGTAAATACTAAATTTATTGGGTGTAATAATAAGGAGTAACGTCTTGTTATATACTAACTAAGGGTAACTTTTGGTAACGATATGTTTATATTATGATTAATTTTAAATCGTTTAAAATTTCTTATCTTAATAAGATAAGAAATATCGATTATAAATAAATTCTAAGTGAACACGAAAATTTATGTTAAGATTTGATCATGGACATGAGTTGGACTTATTTTTTTATGAAATTTATTGAGTTTGTTTTTTAATATCAAATACATAGTATTTAATGTTCTCACTGTCAAGCCTACGATTTTGATCAGTCTCTCCCAACAATAATCTTCGGTCACTTTACAAATTTCTAGAAAATTCTAACATTCATAGCCACCTAATAATACTGTAAAATACAAATATAATATCCCTTTGAATGGTGACCTCTTGTCACGCCCTTTTTTGTTTTTTTTTTATTTAAAAAAAATGTTTGCCATGTTAAAAATTTAAAGATAGCCTGCCTTTTTTAAATTCAGATTAGGGAAAACCAAAAATTATGTTTCCCATGTAAGATTAAAAACCACGATGACTTCATTAAGTCAGATGCTCTAGTTACGTCAAGACATCCATCCGTCCGTTTATCGGTATAAATAATATAATAATATAAATAAATATTCACCTATACATGTACACAAAAACCTTTTTGTAACAAAATAAATATAATCTGCAGTAAAAATAAATATAAGTAAAATTTGGCATCCATGTTTTGTACTTCTGCAGGTAGAACTATGATGATTCGTTATGGTGGAACACAATATATTTTGGCTATTGATTTTACTCGTATATAAAACAACCCATTATAAACTATCGTTTACTTCAATCTTTATATTAAAATCTAGCGTCTCAAAATCCTTATTGCTTTTCTTAAATCTAAATATTATCAACGCTAATGTCCAAATGACTAGTGCCACCATTTCAATAACAGACTTGATACAAAATTATAAGTCACTCTCACACTTTGTAATAAATCTGTCAAAACTTTTGGTATACATTCAAAAGAAATCTTTTCACTATTTAATTTGCAGTAGACTTTAACAAAAAAGGTAACACTGACTTTACCTGTCAAGTCTAATAAACTTACAAAATGCTTGACATTAGCGCTAAAATATCACAATTACAATAAATTAATCGTTACATTTCATAAGCTTCGATTATTATTATCGACTTAGTCGATTTCTACAATAATTGTATACGATCTCACTCTAAAAATACTGATCGGTATTTAATGTAAGTAGATTAAATATTCTAACCCTACCAAATTAAAGAGAATCGTTTCTTCTTAGAAACATTGTTGACGGTTATCTTTTTCAAATTCATATCCTTAACACCTTTACGGGGTTTGAAAAGGTTTACCTGAAGGCCAACTTTGATTTTCTTAGTGAGGGCTCCTTGAGGGAACACGGCTTGGACTTGAGGAACTACGGAGCTGGAGACCATGCCACCTGATATTAAAAAAAATGATTATTGTACAAAACCACAGTATTTTTTTATTACTATTTTTGTTTATATTTAGTTAGTTATTAATAATAAATATATTTTTTGTAAGTTGTTATTCTTATAGAATTAGAATGTCATTACTGAAGTTATCTTAACACTTGTTTTTTTTGGTACAAAGTAGCACGTAAACGCATTTAATTTGAATAATAATTTCTAAGAAAGTTTCAATGACAAAGAAGAATGTAAAAAAAATGATGAAAACAGCAAAAGTCTAATAAAACAAATAAGTTCATTTGTGTAAATTTTTAATAATATTGTAATAAATTTACCTTCAGGTCCTATGGCATGCACTTCCTGGCGTATGCGCGATATCACTGCGAAGTACTGAGGGAAGTCGTGTGTCAGGATGCGGGTGACACGGGGAGCATCCCAGCCTTTCTCCTCCTCGTTGATTTCTATTAGTTATACATAATTAATATATCAATTATTAAAGGATTATAACTAACAAGATTATACTTTGATCCCCACAAAGGACAAATATTTCTGGTCATCAGTTCTGTGGCATGATTTCGTTTTATTCATTAACAAAAATATTACTGCTCTGGTTAGTTTTAATATACTTCTTGCCGGCTCTTCTCAGCAGAACTGCCTTCCGAACCGGTGGTAGGTTCATATTAACTGTTCATATGTTCATTCGACGATTCAAAAGTGCTTATAATAATTGCCTATTTGAATAAAGAATATTTTGAATTTTTGAATTTTATATAGAAAACTTTCACGTAGTACCTATATGTATTCATATAAAACCTTCCATATCTAAAGCCAATATATTCTGAATAAAATTTTTGGTCGTATCTACAGATACGAGTTCTGTGGAGGTAGGAGTTCTCAATTCTAATATTGGAGTGATTTTGAGGTAGGCTACCCTTGTTATCTCCAAAGTACCTGCTATTTCGCGGTGGAACTTCCATTATCTCTGGACTATTTTATGCAATATGGGATACTTTTAAATAAGTCTTTCTCACCTTCGATCTCCAAAGTCTCATGTAATATATCTTGCACGACGTCATCAGTCGCGTCCGCGTTGTGTTCTCGCCAGCTCGTGCCGTTGTCGGAACGAAGGATCACTATCTCACGCTCTTTGCCGCGGAGTGACGCGTAGTGGGGGACTTCTAATATTACTGGCCTGGATTTGAAATATATATATATATTAGTTTATTGTTATATATATTCAAATTTAGTCCCTAGATATGTTTCAATTATTTTTTTTTAAGAATACAATATTTTTTATTAATGTTGATATTTACATTGTTAAAAGATATCGGTTTAATAAATTTGGTTCTGTTGTAATGTGTTTTTATTAGATAATATGTTTGAAACTGTAAGATATATTAACAATGAAATTACTTTAGTAAAAAGTGATTAAAAATATTTTTAACATACTTTTCTAATTTGTAGCTAGGGATTTATTTTGTAGTTTTTTGAATTTATTTTGGTTTTCAAATAAAAAAATATTATTAAGCAGTTCGATTACCCTAAAAATTTAGCAGACACAGGACCCATTTCGAGGACTCGAGCGGCGAGTGCCTCTCCTTCCATCAGTGGAGGCATGTGATTAATACGAGATGGTTTTAAATATCTGTAAGGACATGAAGTATAATATATGTATTAATACAATTTTTTCAGATTTTTATGTCTTAATTGCTTGCGAGTTAAGATGTTTGCTAGCTATGAATATGGAAATTAATCAAAGCAAACATCTTAACTTAGAAGCTATGTAGGTATGATATTAGATACTCAATTTTTTTATTTAGAAAACAAAAGTATTTGGGTTTTTATAAAGTTAGTACATATAAAACAAAATAGAAGAGTGATTAGTGTCTTAGTTATATTTCAAATGTGAATAGATATAAAAACAATACGTTTTTAATATTTATATATTTTTGAAACTTCAATAAACGATAGTGAATCCCACCTGCAAGTGATCCTAGTGGGTTGCTGCGCGGAGAGCGGCGGCACTATGACGCGCACGCCGCCGCCGCGACACCCGCGCAGCGCGCCGCCTCGCGCGTCCACCAGGAACGATACCAGGAAACTGGAACAATAAATAATACAAATTAATTTAATATTTACCTAATTTATGTATATTGTAAATATTTTAATATATTTTGATATTTTAATATACTCGTTAGAAATATGTTTTATTAATATTTTGTATAAAATAGTAATACTATTAAAAATAACTACTTTTGATCTCTCTTGAATATAATTACAGATCAAAAGAAGCAAATATAATAGGTTTTATGAAACATTTTATATAGATTAGTCTAAACTTCTTATATCGGTACATATTGTCCACGACTTTATAAATTCGTTTTTGTTCAGCTCCACGCTCTATCAAGTACATCAGCAGAAAGAAGGAGCTTGGGAGGGAACCGAGTGTTAAACTCTCTCTCTGTTAAAATTTGCATTGCATTGCATCTTAATACCGCGCTTTGCCTCGTTACCAAAGAGTTGAAATGAAAATATTAAATATTTCATTTCCCTAAGTGAGAATCGAACCCACAAACGCTTCTGCGCCACGATGGGCTCTTCTTTCGTGATTATATAATATGTGTGAAAAGTGTCATAATATTTAGAAGCGAGATCAAAATTGAGAGTTACGTGTATAGGACATATTAAGTAGGCATCGTGGATCAACATGTATTAACAATATTATCAATATATTTATTTACACATACTAAATGTTTCATAAAAAAATTACTTACTTCTTCCATTGCAATTTTTTCCTATTTGACAAAATCCAGTGTGGCATGCGCATAATTAAATGTTATAATATTATCATCATCAGGTGTTCTGAAATATAGTTATTTATGATAACACATAAGAGTAAGCTCAAATCAGTCATAAAAATACTATCATATATAAATTCTGTTTTTTTTCAGCTTCACGTAGTATCCTGTATAGCAGAGTAGACGCAGAGAGAACCTAGTGTCAAGACACTCCGTTCTCCAATTTCCGCCAAAATTTTTAATCCATTAAGTATCGAATGGCGGAACTTAACGCCAGATTTTTGCATTGACACGAGAGCGAAGAAATATTAGTAAATAATTCAGTTCCCCGAGTGGAGATCGAACCCACAATCGTCGCTCACTATACTTTTGAAATAACTATAAATAAATATTTTTTCGGCTTAATGTTTTCTTGCATACAGTTAAACATGGACAAAAAGACTAATTAATTTTAAGACAATCTGTTCCTCATTTTCCGCCAAAGTTTCAGAATATTGCTTGTAATAGAGTTGTAGCTTGTGATGTCAACAGCTAGGAAATAAAATAATTTAAATATAAAATATTTATACAACAAATGGAAATCGAACTTGAGACCATCGCATGTAACCACGATGGCATTCGTATTATTTAAAATCATGAAATTATTGCTAGCTACTGACTTGGGTTGCGTAGGGTCCACATTATAGCAATAACCCTCGGGTGCCTGTGCACTGCTGTACCGGCTGATGCTCTTCACCACTACTTCCTGTTGAGGCTGGTACGGCATGCCGTTTACTGATCCTGGTGTTTTATATATTATTTAAATAAATTCGGGAAATGGAACTGATGAAAAATGTTACTTTGTTCAAAGAAATCGGTAACCAAAACAAAAATCTATACCTTGAGATATCTCCATAATATTCTTATGGCTCAAAGCGGATTCAGTGCGCTCGTCCTTAGTAACGTCTATAGGGAGGGAGTCGTCTCCGAGTGACTTCATGTCGTCGGCTGTCAGGTAGCGGTAAGGCTGGTCGTTGAGGATCGTGTCTTCTCCTAGGAAAGTATTATATGTTTCTTTATATTATGTAATTTTAGAGCTTATTATGAATACCATAAAACATTTTTGAAGGACAAAAGATAAAGATTTGTTTAAAATATTAAATAATTGAATTATAATATAGTAAAACAAAAAAAATAAAACTTATGAATTACACTTACGTTAATTTGTAAAAAATCGTAAATAATGCATTAAAAATATCTTCAATTAATAAAAGGTATATTACACATGATTCCGTATTAATAGCATCATTAAATTAATTTCCACACTCATAAACCCAATATATAACAGATAAAAACAATAACTTTGATGTATATCCTCACCTCCTTCTTCCTCCGAATCTGACATGAAGGTCTCCAACATAGTTTCAGGCGCCACTACTTTGTATTTGTCTTGAGACGCTGGTGCCAAAGATGGTTCGGAAACCTCTTTCAGCGTTTCCATTACGGTTACGTAGCCAAGCTTTGATGCTATGTCGAGAGGTGTTTGGCCGTTCTGTTCATTTGAAAATATTTAATATTTTTTACTTGTTTCTAGTTTTTTTCCTTAGTATGTTATAAAACATCCTTTTTGTGATTATGTCGATTGTCCTGCTCGTTTATTGATTAGTTATAATATGATTTCTAANAATTATACTTATATTAATTTGTAAAAAAATCGTAGATAATGCATCAAAAATGTTTTCGAAGTTGTCGTTTTTATCTGTTATGTCAAAATATAACAGATAAAAACAACAACTTCGATCTATATCCTCACCTCCTTCTTCCTCCGAATCTGACATGAAGGTCTCCAACATAGTTTCAGGCGCCACTACTTTGTATTTGTCTTGAGACGCTGGTGCCAAAGATGGTTCGGAAACCTCTTTCAGTGTTTCCATGACGGTTACGTAGCCAAGCTTTGATGCTATGTCGAGAGGTGTTTGGCCGTTCTGTTGAATTGAAAATATTTAATACTTTTTACTTGTTTCTTTCCTTAGTATGTTATAAAACATATTTATTTGTGATTATGTCGATTGTCCTGCTCGTTTATTGATTAGTTATAATATGATTTCTAAGTGAAAATCTTAAATTCTAATTAATTCTTATTTGTGAAACAGTTATTGTTACACAAAACTTCAATACTTTCAATAATCATACTTGTTATTTTTAATCTATTAACAACATATTGATTTTGATACATTAGGACCTCTTTATTATTCGTGTTCCTTATATTTATTATACGACAAAACCTTAATAGTATTTTTTTTATCTATCAAGGTGAAAGACTTGAAAAATTAAGATTTTACACGAATTAAGTTGTATAAATTTCACACTAAATAACTTTTGATAGTGTTAAAATACCGTACAATAAAATATTTTTTACTTACAACAGTGGTAGCGTTGGCATCTGCCTTGTGCTCGAGGAGGATATTGACGATATTAATATGACCCTGCTGGGCTGCGTGATGAAGAGCTGTATATCTGTTCACGTATTATGTAAATTACATTATAAAAAAATATAATATATAATGAGGTTTTGGGTCGCCCCACTGTCCCAATTATAGTATTTGTCTAACTGGACCAGAGATATACCTTTTTTGATAAAAATACAAATTTGTTTTTTGTGAAGTTTGATAAGCTTTCATTATCACATTACACATTCAAAAAGTCCTAAGTCTGGAATCTTGATGTGCTCAATGTTTATTTATTTATTTACTCTAATCTCCATTTTTTTTACTTTTACATAAAATTTCAAAAAAATAGTGAAATGTTGTGAATGGGATTTGAACCAAGAACCAATGCATATAAAATGAAAACGTTTAATTTACTTAAATTACAAAACAAATTACCCGTGTGAAGTCTGCGCCTTCACAGATCCAGCGCTGTCAAGTAAGAAGCGAACCATATTGGCTTGACCGTAGTGACTCGCGATGTGGAGCGGAGTGTAGCCGCCTTTGGTGCAAATATCCACCTGTTATTTAATAATATATATTTTAATGTTACAATAAGCCGTATGGCAGTTCTGTATGATATTTTTAAAATATTTATCAATACACGAGGTTCACCACCGTGGTCCAATGGAAATAACTAGGAGTTATCCAGGAGACATGAGCCATAACACATACCAAGTGTCCCACGTACAGTGGGTAACATCGAATTGAATAACGTCATATTATAAAGCCTTCTACGATAAAAAGATTACCCAAAAAACTGATGAGATTATCACGTTACACCAAACATATTCTATTAAACGTATCGACATTCGGCGAAATAAGAACATTCGATGGTAATACCTCAGCACCATTCTTCACCAACAGCTGTGCGACTGACACGCGATCCTCTTGAGCCGCCAAATGCAAAGCAGCCAATCCATTCTTAGCCTGCTGATCTACTTCAGCTCCATGTTCCAGGAGGAGAGAGCACATTTCCGTGTGGCCCTGTAGATAAATACATAGGTTAGTTAAATCATTGTAGTCAAATTATAGTGATTAATAAATGCGTTTGCAAACGATATTCGATATTATAAATCGTCTAAGATCGCTCTAAGAAACCAGCTTAACTACAAAAAATTGGATATGGCATCTTAGAAAAAGTTGTTCAATTCAGTTCAGTTGGGCTCTGCGATTTTAAAGTATAATTTTTAACATTACGTAGGATAGAGCAAATAGGGAAAAAATTGTTAATATATTGAATGTAAAAATAAAACTTAAATCACTTAAATTAAAAATATTATTTTTATTTTGACAGTCTGGACAGCGTGTGCTGGGACTGCTAGTCTACTTATACGTATATTGACGTATATGAATATTTTACAAGACAATATATAAGTTTTTTTCACCTGTTGAGCTGCCAAATGCAGAGGTGTAAATCCAGCTTTTGATTCAGCGTTAGTGAGAGCGCCGTACTCCAGCAGAGTGGCGGCCGTCTCCATCTGGTTCTTACGCGCGGCGATGTGTAATGGGGTGTGGCCATTTTTGGCTACAGCCTGTGTTAAAAATATTGTTATTATATTTATTATTAATGAAACCAGTGGTGGAGCAGGGACTTATGTGCACATTCACCTGTCACTGTTGTGGGTTCGATTTCCATTCAAAGAAATGAACATTTAATATTTTCCTTTCTTATTATTATAAGCCGTATAGATGTTTATCAGAAGAACTTAACATAATAACTGCACCATAAATGCACCACAAAATATAGCACTTACTTTAGCATCAGCTCCTTTCTCCAGTAGTGTATTAGCAACAGCTTGCTGGTCGTATTGAGCTGCAATGTGTAGTGGAGTCATGCCATTCTTCCCAGCTTGATCTGGTGACGCTCCATGTGCGAGGAGTAGGTTCGCTACCTGACGTGGAAAGGGATATTTATATATTTTATTTACTTTTTTATCTTCTTGCTATATTCCCCTTACGTATGGTAAGCAGAAGGAGCTTATTTTTAAGACACTCTGATCCCAACGCATTGCCCAATATTCGATACTTTACATGTTCAGAACTCAACGCTACTCTTTGTCTTGTTACCAGAGCGACTATGAAAACTATTAATGCTAATGCAAAACAAAATACTCCAAATAAATTATTTTTTATAAATTATTTATTATTATATTTATAACTATTTTTTACTAGCGGCCCGCCCGTGGCTTCGCCTGCGTGAACTACTTTATTATTAATTTCTGTCTCCATGAGTACCTACATCCTATAAGTGACGTCCATGCAAAATTTGAGACTCCTAGCATTTGTAGTAAGGAAGTTTCATACAAACTTTTAACCCCAAAAACAACCCCTTAGAAGTCGAATATTACAAATTCCCGTCTTAACGAACACCAACGTCCTATAAATAACTCCTATGCAAAATTTCAGATTCCTAGCACATGTAGTTTATGAGATTTCGTGATGAATGAGTGACCTTTCGATTTTATATATATAGATAACTAGCGGCCCGCTCGCGGTGACACCCGCGTGAACTATGTTATTATTAATTTCTGTCTCCATGACTACGTCCTAGTGACGTCTATGCAAAATTTGAGACTCCTAGCATTTGTAGTAACGAAGTTTCATACAAACTTTCGACCCCAAAAACAACCCCTTAGAAGTCGAATATTGCAAATTCCCGTCTTAGCGAGCACCTACGACCTATAAGTAACTCCTATGCAAAATTTCAGATTCCTAGCACATGTAGTTTCTCAGAATTCGTGATGAGTGAGTGACGTTTCGATTTTATATATATAGATAATTATTGATAGAATTGATGTCATTCAACTTTGTAATTGATATACTATGAAAAATGCTGAATTATAATAATTATAATGAAATATCACCTTGAGATTTCCATATTTGGCAGCCAAGTGTAGCGCTGTGAACCCTTTCTTAGTGGTAGCGGTTAGAGGTGCATTATGCTCTATAAGTGCAGCCGCAACCTGTATGTAATATATTGAAAAGGGATTTTAATTTTATATACATATTTAAAATATCATTTGTTTACAATAGAAATATTTTAAGAAGAGAAATAGAAAAAAGACAATAAAGCAGAATTGAACCCACCACTTTCAATGATCACATTACTTACATCATGGTTATGTTGCTTAGCGGCGATATGCAAAGCGTTGTAATGATCAGCAGTCATGGCCCTGACGTCGGCGCCGTGCTGCAGCAGCAACACCGCGATGTCCACGTTGCCAAGGCGGGACGCGATGTGCAGTGGGGTCTGTCGCTCGCGCGCCTTCGCCTCCACCGCGGCGCCGTTGCGGAGTAGGATGCGGATTATATCCGTCTGGTGGATATTAAGTATTGGTGTAATTTATTTGTTTTTAGATGTTATTTTATATGTATATAGACTATAATTGAGGGTAAAGATAAGAAAAATGTGTTTTCTGTAATGTGTGGGATACAATATAAAACTAAAAGCAAAAAATAATTTTAACTTTGTTTATGCACATAAATTTTATTATTATAATTTACCTGATTAGCCCTGGCAGCCAGATGCAAAGGTGTTTCGCCTCTAACAGTGGGTACGTCAGGGTTGGCTTCATGCTGCAGCAGATATATGACGATGTTCATACACCCCATGAAGGAGGCTACGTGGAGTGGAGTAAGACCGGATTCCGTTGTTGCTTGGATACCTAATTATTAATAATGTTTTTAATTGTTAGACTAATATTAATATAATTTAAAAAATATTACAAATTAGTTTAACAGTCAACAAATATTAGTAGGATAGTGGTCTAAAAAACTTACTTGCTCCATATTTAAGTAGTAACTCCACAACTTTGATCCTGTTCTTCTTACATGCGATATGTAGGGGTGTGAAGCCATTTAGAGCTCGAGCATTTGCATCAGCATTCCTAGTTATAAAATCAAATAGACATTTCTTACTAAGCATATATGGAAATTTCATAAATGAAACACATAATTATAAAATATGAAATTTCGCAAATATGGGAACGGAGAATTAATGGGAACGGAGTATCTTAATACTAAGTTCCCAGGTTCCCTCTGCCTACCGTACTGTATGTCGATAAAAACTATGAATTATAAACTCTCTAAAACCCATAATTATTCAAATAACTTTCACTCACCTATCCAACAATAGCTTAGCGACTTTAGCGTGACCACAATGAGCGGCCACATGTAGAGCTGTCAAGTAGTCCACAGTCACGTCGTCCACTGGAGCCCTACGCGAGAGTAGGACCCGCGCTGCTTCCGAGTGGTCCCCTTGCGCCGCCATGTGCAGTGGTGCGAGGCCGTTCTAGAAAATAAATATAGGGTAAATATAGTAGGGGGGTAGTAACTGATTTTGATATATATATATATGAATCATGATTATAAATTGTTATATAGCCGTATGCTGTATCCCTGGCGGAGTAATAAGAGAGAACGGAGCGCCGAACTCTACGGTTATATTATTAGTTTGAAATTGTTTAAAACTTAAATGTATAATCGTTGAAATGAAGCAAAACTAAAATGCTTAAGCTGTTACTGGCTTAACAATTATAACATTAATAACCTTAGTATGTTAAAAGTTGTTATTCTCTCTGCCTACCCTCCAATATTGCAGGATATAGCGTGAATATAACAGCGTGAAGCTGATTACAATTTTGCATCAGTAAAATCTATATATATATAAAAGGACTTGTCGTCACTGACTGAGGTAAGACGCACGCACAGCCGTAACCGCTGTGCGTAGAAACGTGAAATTTGGACAGATGTTTACTTTNACAGTCACGTCGTCCACTGGAGCCCTACGCGAGAGTAGGACCCGCGCTGCTTCCGAGTGGTCCCCTTGCGCCGCCATGTGCAGTGGTGCGAGGCCGTTCTAGAAAATAAATATAGGGTAAATATAGTAAGGGGGTAGTAACTGATTTTTATATATATATATATATATGAATCATGATTATAAATTGTTATATAACCGTATGCTGTATCCCTAACGGAGTAATAAGAGAGAATGGAGCGCCGAACCGTAGAGGGTTATATTATTAGTTTGAAATTGTTTAAAACTTAAATGTATAATCGTTGAAATAAAGCAAAACCGAAATCTTTAAACTGTTACCGGCTTAGCAATTATAGCATTAATAACCTTAGTATGTTAAAAGGTTAGGTTATCTCTGCCTACCCTCCTATATTGCGGGAACTAGCGTGAATCTAACAGCGTGAAGCTGATCTCCAAACATGTCTCCATAGTTTTGCATCACTAAAATATTAGTATATAATAATTACTATTAATTTTAGTATACTAAAATATCTTAAGCATCACAGTTGTTTACCTTGCTCTTGCTAGTGATGGGTGCACCACGATCCAACAGAGCCTCAACCACACGCTCGTGTCCGGAGCGGGCGGCGCAGTGCAAGGGTGTTAGACCGTCGCGGGTTCGAGCCTCGACGTTTGCTCCGTTATCACAGAGAAGGGCGACCATGTTGTCTTTACCTGTTAAAATATTAATTGTAGAATAGAAAACGGAGAGAATAGAGTTTTGAATGTTAGGTTCTCCTGCAGGTTAAGCCTACAAGATGTGGGAGATATGTCAGAAAGTTTGAAAATTTTGACGCACAATGACGTACGATAGGAAAGTTTGGCTTAATTGGCTCGAGCTTCAAAAAGTTTAGTTATATATTTTTTTAAATAGTGACAAATTAATTAATATCTATTTAATTACATATTATGTAACAATAATTCATTATTCGTATAAACACTTCTTAAAAAACGGGATTAACAGGATTACTTTAAAAACGGGATACGACTCGTATATGAATATCCAAAAGATAAAGTAATGGGAACAATTCATACTATTTTCAATGTTTTAAACAGAATTTAAATTTATTTATGATCCAAAGAGTGCAGTTAAATATTTTTTTTTTATTGGGTTCAAACTGCTTAAAAATTGTAAATGCAAATTAAATTTTAAAATATTCTTTATTCAAATAAGTCTATTGTATATTAGTAAGTACTTTTGAATCATCGAATGAACATATAAAACGAGCTTCCACCGGCTCGGAAAGCAGTTCTGCTGAGAAGAGCTGGCGAGAAACTCAACAATTGTTCTTTTTAATATCAATGGTATAAACTTATAATATGTGTATTTTATTTAGAACTTCTAATAATTTCTTATCATTCAATAAGATAAGATAAAAGATATTTATTAACAAACGGTATAACGGTAAAATATCATACCCCATTTAGCAGCGACATGTAGAGGACAAATATTGTGTTTCGCAGCACAGTTGACATCAGCTCCTTTGGCCAGTAAGAGACGCGCGACGCCCTCGTTGCCGTAGTGGGCCGCGATGTGGAGCGGCGTGAAGCCCGACTTGGAGGTTACGTCGGGGTTATGTTCATTCTGTTACAAATTGAAAGTGATTATTTGATTGACATTCAGATTATATAAAATACAAAAATAGGTAATATTCTTTTTTTTGGTTTAAAATAAAACAAATTTCTCTTGTGTTATATACCTACTATTTTTCTAAAAAACATTAATAAAAATTACAATATAAATTAATTTAAGAGCTTTTCTGTAGTTTACCTGAACTATAAAGGTATTTTATATTAATGTAGTGACATTCATAATTCTACGTAGCGAGAAAGTACGATCGATTTTATTAATATCATAGGTTAACTATTTACGATTACGGCCTACAGAAAAATATAAATAATAAAAAGGTTGTTTTTTTACCTTTTGACAAGCTACAAATACTTACATTTTATATCAATATACCACAACTCAGTAATGACACTATACAGTATACCTACCCACATTATTCTTGACTTTCCAGGACAGCTAATAAATAACAAAATGTAACCAAAGCAAACAAAAATTCAAATTCAATAATAAATCCCAATAAAATATTACCTCAAGTAATAAATTGGCGGCCTTGACATCGTCTTTCTTGGCGGCGATGTGCAGCGCGGGCAGGCGCACGCGGCCGCGGGTGTCTGCCTCCAGCAGCACGGCGACCACCCTCTCGTGGCCTTGTTGCATTGCTACGGCGAGAGGTGTGAAACCATCCTAGGAAATGTAATTTTAATATTCATATTTGGTATTTTATTTTCACGTATTTATAAGGTTTTTTTCACGCTGTCCAGGCCTACCGTCAAGTCACTCCGTTACCTAATTTCCGCTAAATTTACGAAAGATTTCATGTTGAATGGTGAAATTCACGTAAAATATATTTGACTTGCATACGTAAAACAGAAAATGTAAACTATTGCACTTTACAAAAATAGCATTCCTGGATCCTGAATTCGATACAATTGCTAGGATTATACATATATATTAAGATATTTATTAAGATATTTTATATCAAAATAACTTTATTACTTACTTCAGTAGCCAAGCTTTGGTTTGCACCATTGGATAGCAGGAACTTAACGACTCCATCATGATTCTCTTGGGCCGCCATATAGAGTGGTGTAAATCCGTTTTGGGATTGAATATTGACCTGATGAAAAAAATATATATTATCGTATAAATATAATAATAATTGTAAGGTTTTAACTACATTTAGTTAATTATAAATTTGACTACATTGTACAGTAGGGTGGGCGAATGAAAATCGTCATTTTTTTTTTGATAAAAATCGTGGGTAAGTCTTAAAATTTGCTTACGATTACAATCTTTTATGTACATCTTATTTCACACATTCAATTTGACTTGCGTTGCGACACTGATACTTGCGTTATTTATTTATATTTTTCCCGTGATTGTTATATAAAATTTGTTATACAAAAATAACTGTAGGTACAATGAAAAATATCCAAATATTCATATTCATAGAGCTATTCTGAGAGATGTTAATATCGGCTTCATCGATGCATACGTATTTTCCGATTACTTTTCGTGCAGAGAATATTATTTTTATATTCTTATTAATATTCGTCTTGATAAATTCATATAAACACACCTAAACTCAAATAAGCTGCACCCCCGTTATCGAATCTAAATATAATTAGCAATACCATTCCAATACATTTGCACTTGAGTATTTTATCTTCTTTATTAATGTCATTGACATAAAAAAAGCTATAAAAGGAAGTGTTCGCTATAAAGTGCATTATGATTGATGGGCAACCTAAATTGGGGTTGTCGGTCTGAATGTTTAATATAAAATTGATTTTACAGCTGGATTCAATGTTGGCTGTTGAAGATATGCATTAATGACCTGTGAAACTTCGATGAGGTGGAGCTAAAATTAATATCGAAATGTAGCGATGAACAATCAGGACAAAGGAATCGGTTAAAAGTGTACATGTATATATAAAGGTGTCCTAATTAACAACTTATAATTAATATTCCATTTTTTCTGGAGTAGTTCCTAACCTACTCCTAATTCCTAAGCTAGGATATACCTACCTATGTCTAAATATACGACAATCTATTTTCCACTTATCATTTAGGTTTATAGGCTTTTTCTAATCAGACTGAGACATCCATATTATAAATATTTACCCCAAATGAAAATCGAAGTGAAGGGAAGCGAATACTTAATTATTAAGCAGTCATTGTCTCTCTCTCTCTCGCTCTCTATATCTATCTCATGTAAAGAGTAAACAGTTCAACTAGTATTACTCAATTAATTTATATTTAAGTATATAAATATAATTAAACAAAGTTTTATAAAATTAATTCTTATACCCTAAGTAGATTTTACTTACTTGAGCGCCATTTTGCACAAGTAGTTTCACAACTTGCTCTTGTCCTGCCAAGGATGCTATATGGAGAGCTGTATTGCCCTTCTTGGTAGCAGCATCTATGGCTGCACCACGCTGCAGGAGCTCCCGGACGACTTCGACGTGGCCGTCTTTGGACGCCAGGTGGATTGCGTTCAGACCGTTCTGGAATAGAGACTATTGTTAGAATGCTTAAATTCTTTTGTATGAAAAAAAATTAAAGGTATGTGTTTAAGATGGTGTAATGAGGTTTTAATTTATCTGATTATGTAATGGTTACCTCAAATATTAGGGAAGGCTAGGTAGTAGTAGTGAAGTAAAATAAGGTTTTGAAGTAGTGATGCAGGCTGAAAAAGCAGCTTTATATAAAATATATATTAAAAAAACTAAGTTAACATAACAAAAACAAGAAATTAAGCTCTTACAAACTCTATTCTTTCATCAAATGTAAACAATTGAGACTGTCGTAGTGATTAAGAGTGGTTAAATTCAACCGTTTTATTCGAGGGCACTTTTTATAACTGAAACGCGTTTTTAGGTCGCGATGATGTTTTTCGCATAATGTTCATAAATCTTTAGTTTATTTTGCGGATTTTATACTGAAATGACATATTTATCATATTTTTGGTTTTAATAGTAAAAAATTTTTTTTCTGAAAGGGAACTTAATAATTAACTAATTTTCTTAATTATGTTTTTGACAAACCTAAATCAAGTTTTTAGTATTAATTTTTTGTATAACTAATCTGTGGAAATTTGGGGACTTTATGTAAAAATTTGTAAAACAATTTCCCTAAAAAATAGTTCAATGTCCTCATCGATCCATACTGATTATAAACACAAACAAAAACACCTTTTAACAATATTATGGTGAACTCCTATAGAGGTCACGTAGACATATGGAAAACCTCGATCTGGCGAGGTCGTTGCCAAAATTTCAAAGAGCTACGAGAACAAAGCACTAAGTCATTTGCATGAACTTGGCTAATATCCAAGTATACCAAATTTAGTAATTCGTTTGTAGAGAAAGGAAATTGGAACATGAATATTCATGAACTGTTTTAATAATATTGAATCAATTGTTAATTAAAATTAAAAGCAAAAAATCATTTTTAGAAAAAACTTTTATTAATTTTTTTTTATTTTAACTATCAACTCATAAACTCATTGTACGCAATTTATATGATCATTACGAGTTACGGTCAACGACCCATTTCATTTAATATCTATATTGTAGAAGTAGACTTATAAATGTTCTGCTATTTTTGAAATCCTCCATATTAGATTTAGAGTGACGTCACATATTTTATCGTGCATTGTCTGTCATCCAAAGTAAACGTGTGTACAAAATTTCAGCTCAATCGGTTGAAAATATCTACTTCAAAATTGAGCTCCAAGATTTCACCCGAACCCACATACATACATTACAAGTTAAATAAAAGCTTTTAAAAACAATTGCTATGATTATAGCTAACACTTTGAGGCCAGTCGTGGCGCCGGGTCACTAGCATGTGACAGTAAGTGCAACAGGTTGTGGATTTGATTCCCACTCGAGGAAGTATTCAATATTTTTACTTCTTCACTCTGGTGTCAGGACTAGTCGCGGCGTTTTCTCAGTACTTAATATTTTGTTCATTACAGCAAATGAAGGAAGCAGGGGCGAAGAATAGGGCAAAGGGCACCATTTTATTTACAGGTATATCTCGTAAATGATTATTTTTAAAATATACACACGCAATGTTAATATGACCTTAAACTATTTGTTATATTATCATTAGAAGAGGGTGTGATGTGTCCTTCTATATATTTTTCTATTAAATAAATGCCTGTTTTCTATTTTTAAAAGAGTTTTTCTTCTTCGATAATTCTTTCTACATTTTGAACTATAATTGGACTACCTTTCAAAGCACATAGACATAAAATATACTAATTATACTAATTAAATAAAATTGAAGTATCTGTTAGTGAGTGTTAAATACAGTGTTTTTTAATTTCATATATATTATAATAAACAACAAAAGGATTTATTTACGTGGAAAAACCGCGTTTGTCGTATTCGCGTACCTAGATTGATATGAAATAAATAATTTATCTAATACGACATTTACTATATATTTCTCATCATATATTTCTTTTTAATGAATTATAATTCATATTTAGAATATTTTATTCTCAATTTTTATTTTATTATCTAATTCTAATAAAAAAATTTTTTTTTTAGAATTTTAATTTCTATTACATCAAATTCATGATTTATAATATAATAGCTATTTTATATTAATCCTAAATTAATATGAAGTTTACTGCAATTTAAGTCCGCATTATTTACGTAATGGCTATGAAAAATGTTCGTGACCGTATCGCGTGCTGGCGTAGCATGTAGACTAAAACTGTTTTAGTAAAAAGCACTTTACTACAATAATCATAAAACTCATTTTGCCGAGGTCAGTGTAACTGGAATTCGCAAATAAAGTCATATTTTTTGTGACAATAATCATTATTGACATGTGAACAGTACATTAATATGTATTAAATGATTATAATATGTTCGTATGTAGATGTCTACTGTCCTGGTTGGACAAAGGTGGCGAGTGACGCCATCTAGTACAGATTGCAAAAAAAATACTTGACTGAATTGTCTCTGCTTAGATTATTCTTATTCTGTATTACTTTTTACTTATTAAAAACTAAGAGTACGTGGTTCAGGTAATTAGAAAAAAATGAAATAAACAAATATTTCATAAATGATTTAATTTCAATGAAAGCATTTGTTTCAAATTTGTTATAAAATATATTTTTTGGGTATCCTGAACATATTACATAATATATTGTCGGTTAAATAATCGGAAGAGGAGGTATGACGACGATAAAAAGAAATGGTATATATAAGCCCAAGATCTCAAATCCCCCCTTGGGACCTACATCATTTTAGCAAAGCTAAAATTTTAAGGACTATTAGTCTATTATGTATTTAAGACAGAATGCGTACTCACTACCTTGAAAATGGTGCCCTTTCAGAGATATGTAATAAACGAGAAACTCTTTTATTTACAGTTTTTTTTAGAATATATTTAAAATAAATTTCATATTATAATAATTTAAAAATGAATACTTACAGCATTGCTAACATTGATGTCGACGCCTTGCTCCAAGAGGCTGATTATCTTGTCAATCTGACCAGCCCGCGCTGCCCGCAGGAACGCGGTACTGGCGTCCGCCTGTCGACAAAAGGATTTTTGTTGGTTGGTTAGGAAGTATAATTTTTTATATTGCATTACGTACATGTAAACTACTTTATTCTTCTAGTAAATTTTCCCAAATATTTAATTATATTAACGTCAGCTTCCTTAAATGGTTTACTATATAGCACAACTCAGACAAACATTCATTCACAGGTATTTCTATATGTTGTTAAAATGCTCAAGGCTTTTGATCTCAATAGCAAGAGTCGCGTAAAGAAAAATTTAGAAAAAGGAGGGTAACTCAACACATTCGTGGTTTATGTACTTCAGGACAAAAGAAAATCAGCTTTACGCTGTATCCCCCATATAACAGGGAAGGCAAAGATCACCTAGTGTTAAGACACTCCGTTACCCTTTCCGCCGAATTCTGGAGGTTACGTGAGTAGTGGGACTCAACGCCGCGCTTTACCTCGTGACCAGAGCGAGGAAGGAAAATATTAAATATTATATTTCTTCAAATGGGAATCGAATCTAATGTTTACGCATAAATCTATCATCAAATTATATATTCAGCTTACACCTTACGTCATATCTAATTTGCTATTTTATACATATAAGGATTTTATTTTGGTGACATGGACATCTTTTCAATATCGTCTTTTTTGTAATATTGATAATAATGTATTATCTTTTAATTTTATGAATATAAATAAATCATTTGTTTCCCTAATCTCGCCGACATATCGGCTTTATGTCCTACTTTTATTTCACCCTCTTTTGGGGTGTCAAAGTCAATACAACATTTTCCATTTTACGTTATAATATTAATCTAAATTACAAAGGGTCAGTAAATATCACGTCATGCATATTTGGATTATCGATCTGTAACAGCGTAAATGTAGAATACAGTAATTGACAACATTTTAAGTATTCTATTTATATTAATTTTATTTTTTTTCTGACTTTTTGATTTAGTGTTTGATTTATCCGGATGCTAAGAAGACCGTAAGCTTAATTCAAACCCAGAAAATTAGGCTATATGTGCTAATTTTATTGGTCCTATTCAGGTCTATCGACCTATCTATTTGGGTATTATAAGTGACGTATTTAAAGTAATACAAATAATCAAAATATATATTAAGGTGTTCATTACTTTTCTAACCTCTTTTTAGATATCAGATTCTGTGTAGTTTGATTTGGTCTAAAAATATTTCCTAACAATTTATTACATGTTTTTTTTAAATTAATGCTCTACAAAATTCTGTTAACATGTTTATTAAATCTTCGTGTAAAGTATTTTAGAAGGACTAGGTGAGCCCCCTTATCTGTCTGTTTTAATATTATTTGAATAGTTGACTTTTTCTCTTTGGTTCGTTATGGCAAATTCTACTTAATGCATAGCTCCTCTATACATCAAAAATTAAAAAATTCAACCATTTCAATTTTTTTAAAGCAAATGCATATTAAAAATTTCTAAACCTCTTTAATTAATGCTGCATAAATTCTTTAATTACTAGCACTAATACTTAAACTCGGTTTATTGAGGCGTATACCGTGTTCTTAAGTCGATGCATGTTCACTGAGCAAGACGTAGGGTAGACCGCCAGCAATTATTTCAACCCCTCTAGGGTTAGTCACCCTAGTCCGGGAGTAAGCGTAGTGTGATTGCAAATGAAAAAGTTGTGTTTGTAAAATAAATATGCCTCGATTTGTACGTTATTTTTTATCTAAAATAAGAAGAAGTATTTATTTAATGAAATAATATTATATATATTTTTCTGTACTATTACGTGCGAAATAAAGACGTGTCTCATATATTAAGATCCAAGATTTTAGTTTTTGTAGTTTATTTGATACGAATATTCTCTCGCTACTAGTAATTCGCCCTCAACTATACTAGTACTCTCTGTCTATGCAGAAGCTCGGCGTTCAGTTCCACCACTCTAGACCCAATGTGGTTAAACGAAAATATTGATGATTTGGGAATTTTCATATATTTTAATTTTTTTATTATTTAAATTTGGTGATTGAAGCATAACGTTAAATTGCTCACAATGACTGTAAGTTAGGTAGAAACTAAAAAAAAACATAATTTTTAATATAATATCCTATTTTCAACCCCCTTTAAGGCAATAGAAGTGTAAAACTGAGTAAAAACAAAAATAAAAGTTGTATGTCAACAACGCTTTCAAAAAATCCGTAATGCAGTGTCACACGAAATTAGGCGATACATTTCTCCCCATTGTCAGATATGTAGATAAATAAAGTACGGGGCCATTTTGGGGTGACTACCCCCTGACATCATCGATGAGTTTAGGTAGGCACTTATAGCTGTCGCATGTGGATATTCTCGTCTTTTTCGCCAAAAATATAGTTTGGACGGTTTATTTTACACTTTATTTTAGTAGTTTTTTTTATATTGTTTGGTTTATTTATATTTTTTACTGAAAGTATAAAAGAATATAAAGAGATTTTTCTTAAATTAATAACTGACGTTTTTTTATTCTCAAATATTTCTTGCTCAAATCAAAACATTATGCAAATATGCATCGATTTACTCCATTCTCTACTTTATTGAAATATAAGAGTGGAAATCGAACCTACAAAAATTACGTGTTCAGCCATGACCCTCAAAACACGAACCCAAAGTATCAATTAATATTAATCTGTGCACATGCAGAATTATTTTAAAATCAATCTTACAAACTAAAATATATGTAAGTGTAAAATATATGGAGTGTATTAATGAGAACGATGTGCCTTAAAACTAGGTTCCCAGGTTCCCTCGTCCTATCCCGTTACGTACGGGATACAGCGTGAAAATAAAAAAAAAATATATAATACAAATTTTAAATGAAAATACAACTGCAATGTTAAAGAATCAAAGCCACAGATAGCTACTCCAAACAAGGGTGTCTGCGAGGCAGACGAGCTTTATAAAAGCTACCTGCCATTACTACCTACATATAATATGTATAGTTTTGTATATTCACAGCTTAGTGCTTCGTGATTATACTTTTTGAATGAATTTAAACATGAATTTTACTATAAAAAATAGTATTAGGTTATTGTTAGTTTCATTTATTTTAATTTATGAAAGAATTGTGGTATTATTTTGTACTTTCTAACTGTAGTTAGAAATAAAATTTTATTAAGAAAATATCGCTTAAAAAATCGACGTCTCTCATTAGCAAATTAGGTGTGAGATCATTGCCTGTCTAAAACTATCATCAGTTGGTTTCAAATGCCATAGAACGTACTTCAAAGGCGGCTCTAGTACAGCGACAGGTTGTGAGTTGGGTCTTGAGTCCCACCACCCAACACGCAATGCCTCCAGAAATTAGCGGAAAATATGTTATTGGTACCGGACTTGCATTAACTAAGCTAACTTAACACTAGATTCCCAGGTTCCCTCTGCCTACCTTGCGATGTGCGAGATACAGCGTGAAGCTAAAAAAATAAACATACGTAGATACTTAAATTTAAGTGTAAACAAGGAAAAGCCCAAATCATACCATAAAAGATAGCTAGTTACGTCACACAAAAGGGTCTGCCAGCCAGACAGTCCATTGTTTAGGCAACGCTGCTTTATAAGCATCCCACGGGTAAGAATTGCGTGCACTATTTTTAGTAGTTTTTTGATTAGTATTTTCTTTTAAATCATTAAAAAAATAGTGGAAATTGTCCATATATAGGGAATCTCTGTATATGTATAGGGAAATTATATGTTAAACTCTAATGAATTTCATATTACACTTTGCTAGCCAGACCAAGTCATACATGTCAATAATTTTTTTTAGTATAAAATTGTATCCTACATAGAATAGGATAGGCAAATGGAATCTTATGTTAAAACACTCTGTTCTCGACTTAAAAACGAAATCTCCAGGCAGTGAGAAAATATTACATAATTCATTTCTCCGAGTGGTAATCGAACCCACAACCGTTACGTTTACCAGTCAGATGCACTAGCTCTACGTGACGATGGAATCAACAAAAAATTGAGGCCAGCGTTAAGTTCCGCTACTCAATAATACCTCCAGAATTCAGCGGAAAATGGAAAACGGAGTGTCTTGTCTGTAGATCCCCACTGCCTACCCTAATATAGTAAAACTACAAAAAGAATAATAAAATATTTTTTAAAATAACACATAGTTCAACTCAAAATTTATCACTTGCCATTGTACATCATAGTAAATGAAAATGTCTGAAATTCAGACAGGCTTTCACCAAACCCTTCAGCTGAAGGATCTCTAATATGAAGTGTTTCCTTCTTGTGCACGCGGTTAATGCAAGAGGAAAATAATTTCTCACTTTTAGTCGTAGCCGGTTGTATTTATTGTCTAATATAGAACTAATGGAGGTTTAAATTTCTCCTTTTATTTATATAAATATATCAATTAACAAACAAAGATTTCTGTAAATTCCTACGGGAAAGGGAAAAGCGGGATCCATGCTAGCAAAAATAGCTTACTCAACTCCTACGCTAAAATAAGCTCATTTCTCTTCACTTGACTTATAAAAACCACATAGAGAGTTTGTAAGAACAACAAACAACGAACAAGTCGCGCGACAGACAAGACGTTTCAACGTTGAATAGATGAATACCTGTCGGTGACTCTGAATAGGCTTTCTTTTTACTAAACTCAGAAATAACTCCAGTTTTTCTATACGATTTTTTATGATATTTTTATAGCTTCATGTTGCTGTGTCCCGCATGTAGCGGGATAGACAGAGGGAACCTAATGGGGACCAGGGACTGCTCAATATTAAACATATTAGGCGTTAAATGGGGGATCTCAACACCTAGCTTTTTCTCTGGACAATATGAGCGAAGCAATTAATTTTTTTGTTTACTCTAGAACTTGTTCTACTTCTTTCCTTATTCTCTTCCCTGTCAAGACAAATTCAACGATGCAACGGTAACATTATAAAAATCCGATTACTGGTTAAACAGTTACAGCGGAACAAAAGGAACTGATATACATACATATGTATGACTGCTAAAATCATAACCCTTCTTTTGGGCTTCGCCGCAGTCGGTCAAAAAGTATGTTTTCTGTAAAATAAGCTTTGCTTGCTTTTCACAAAATTTTAGTCGCTGCAACCGAGTGATATAAAAGTTCGCGAGTAATTAAGCACTGAATGTGTTGGTAATGAGAAGCTTTTCAACTTTTTCGAATTGGGTGTTTGGAAAATACCTCGTTTATTTTGAATTCCAGTTTATTGCTTGAACTTATTTCCAATACAAAAGTTCATTTGTTGTTTTAATTAGTAGTTTATGTGGTTTTAATTTTTCTACGTAATTTTGTTGGTTTATTGTTATATTGGAGAGAACAGTACAGTATTTATTATAATTATGAAGGTTTTAGAATTATAGTATAGATACAGAATTATACTAATGCCACCTGCATTACGTGTTGAGTGGCGAAACTTAACGCCTGCGTTGCGTTGAGTTCTGTAACTCAAAATAGAATCAAATTCACAAAATTTACAGACAATTTAGTGAAAATAATCAATTTATATACAATAAATCGTAAAGTTGAAAAAAAATGGAAACTAAAAACAATACATAGATAGATACATATGTATATCAGAAACAGATAGAACGCTTTCAACTTCCGTTGACTTGTCTTTAGAATAAATGGCGAACAGGAACTAAGTCATTGCACCCCTTTACTATGCTTAGGATGTAATCTAAAATGAACAAAGCTGAGGGATAAGAGAGGAAGAGACGTTATTACTTCCACGATAGAGTCACGTCAATCCCAAACGTCATTTCCGGTAGAGTCAGAAAAATAGTTTTTATATTATTATGAGCATTTGATTCAATTTTTATTTACACCTATATGAATTAACTGAAAAAATATATTTGATTTTAAACGTTCATCAGTTTGTCTCTTTTTGAAATATTTTTCTTCTCTTCACGTTATACTAGGTGGGCAGAGGGAACCGTATGCTAAGACACTATTTTCCTTTTTCTCTTTTATTTTTTTTGAGTGTCGGAACTCAACGTCATTCTTTATCACTTAAAAACTTTTGCTTAAATTATTAATTTTATTTAAAAAACAAATTATTAATTTCTTTTGGAAGTCATGATGACCTAGTAGATGCATTTAGGCTGCGTGTATTATGCTTTTAGCATCAGCCCTCACTCGGCGGAACGTTTGTGCATATTTTAAATAGTGCTATCGATTTTTCAGATTTGTTATACGTAACTTTGAGCATCTCTACTCTGCCTTGAATATCTTACTTTAGGTGCCCAATAAGAGGCCAAGTAGCGTCACGTTACTAAATTTACTATTTAGAAAAATAAGAAAACGTGTAAATTGCCAAAATTTAATACGAATGAAATTATCTTTTTGTTATATATACTTACCGTATATTTACTTATTTAGTGATGAAAATTTTAATATACATAAATATTGTTGGTTTCCCTTTACTATGTGTAGATCTTTCGACTTCTGCCAGACTATACCGTGCCTTCATATGTGATTTATAAACATCGTAATATTCTACTTCTTGGCTCGATAAGTTTTTACTGGAGGCGAAAGGCCAAGGTCGAACTAAATATTACTTCCAAACATTCTTGTTAAACGTACCGCTGTTCGTTCAAATTAATAAAGGAATAGTAAAACTCATGTCATTTTCGGAAATATGTATAGACACGGACGACTTTGATTGATTTAAAGTATTTTTTTAGGGTGACTTCCTTACATGCCTTCTAGCTTTTAAATCTTGTAAAAGTATACTCAGAGAACAAATAACATTTATTTAACCAATTCCTGTTAAAATCTAAAGTACAAAATGATATAAAAAATTTACGTACATATAAACTGATACGAAATACGGTTCAACTGCGCAACAGCGGGGTCAGCGTATGTAATCGATGTCGACCATGACAGTTGGTGAATATTTAAACGGTAGGCAGAGGGAACTAAGTGTAAAAACACTCCGTTAAGTACTTTTCTTGTTGTCTTGTTATCAGAGGGAGAAACATAAAAAACAATTCATTCTATCGAATGCGAATCGAACCCATAAGCATTTTTTTAAACTAATATTTTCTTTTTAAAATATTTAAGTATTAAAAATCTGTTTCCTGATTAAAATTAATATATAAATAACAATTTTTTACAGTTTTATATACGTCTTTTTTCGAAAACCGATTCACTTTTATATAAGGGGAAACAACCCCTACAAAACAACACTGACCCCTCGGTTAATAGACATTTGGATACATTTTATGTCTGATTTTTATTTTTATATCGAAACGAAATTATGTAATTTTTTTTTTTTTTTAGAAAACGTATAAAAAAAATATCTCGATCTGTCCTCTGTACTATAGAATCTATTAAAAGAGATTGATGAATAATCCAATAGGCTCTAGATGTACTAAATTAGTTATGGTTATGGGCCATAAAAGCTGTATTAATCAAAGGTTCATGTTCTCCTTAATTACCATCATTTGATTGTTTTTACGATTGGGGCTAGTCGTTGTTTGTCTCTGGAACTGTCTATATATTTTTTAGATGTAGGCTGTATCAAATAGTAGGATAGGCAGAGATAACTATAGATAGCGCTTGTTGAGTGGCGAAATTTAACGCCGCGCTGTCTTGTTACTAGAACAAGAAAATAAAAATAAGTCATTCCCATAGTGGGAATCAAATCTACAACCTATACCTACAGCCAGAGAGTTAGCAGTCTTTTATCATAATTTTATCTGTAGAAATTTTTAAACAAATTGATATTTATAATTAATTCAGTCTAACAGAATAAAAATTAATTTCTTATACAGCGTCGGACGATGACTTCATCAAAACAAATATGAAAGGCGTATTTTAATTGAGTTATTTTATTTAATTAGAACGCTAATGGGGCGCGGCGTGGTGTTATATTTGTATAACATGAAACTGTTTGTAATTAGGTCGTCTTGGTTTTGCAATTTTAATAGGTTACGAGGATGTACTTTTGTATATATACTATGATACTTAAGACTATCATCTATTATGTTTCATCATCATCATCATCTTTTATGTTCTTTCCTCAAGGATCTCTGGTTCTAAGGATCCTGGTCTTTTAAATCTTGCGTGGGAGGTCAGGACGGGTCGAATATTAAGAAGCCTCTTAAAGAACATAATAATGAGTTACAGTGATGTAGAAGTCGGATTACATGTCTGAGTAAGGGTAATTGCCCATGAATGGTCACCGGAACGTCCGTCGATACTATGGAAAATATGAAAAACTAAAATTAGGTTATAGATAGAATACAGTTTAGAGAGATTGAGAACTGGACTATTATTTTTTTTTTAATATTTAATTTTTGATTAATATTAAGAAAGAGATTAACGGTCGTCCGCGTTTTAAACGTCTTAAATTAAATAGTTGGTAACCAATCGCCACCTACTAGATGACCCTTAATAAATCGTGCAACATCGACATGTTTGGCTGAGGATGTAGAGAGATGAGCACTGGTTTTACTATCACTAGGAGCTCGTGACCGGATTTTCAAGTTATTACACTCATTGACCACTTCTACCCTATTGAGCATATAGGTCTTACGCTCGACTCTGCAGGCCAATATATATGAGCTGGAGGCGGGGGACAGATTACAATTCCCCTCTGGATGTCCTTGCTAAAATGGCATAGGTNTTTGTTTTTCAATTTGAACTAGTAGCTTTTCGGCTTTATTAGATAATATCAAAAATTTTAATAGATAATAACTAAAGCATGACTTAGTGATATAACTTTAATACTAACTTAAATCTAGTATTAAAAAATAATAACATTTCTGCTTCGTTTAAAAGTAAACTATACTTATTAAAATATTTTTTAAACAAAAGGATATCTTCATCTTTTTTTAGTTAACTATAAACGACTATAAAATCTTAATATTTTAATTTTAGAAAGGAGTCTCAGTATATTGTTTTACGGTTAAGGTTACAAGTTATATCTAATTTCAAATTTTGAATCTATTCTAATCTATATTAAAGTTTTATGAAAATCAAAAACAGGTCTTAAAGGTCCCTAAGGGCTACAAAATTATGCTTTACTAAAAGATTCTACCTCAACAAAGGCATAAACAAATAAATTATTATCACACAAAATACTCGCTATGAAACCTTGAAGTGCTTTGGGAATCCTCATGAGAAATTAGAGCACTGTTGACAAGGCTAAATGTAATTTATAGCAAATAAAAGAAACAGAAGAAGAATGTTGAAATATTTATATTTATTAATATATTCGCCATTTTAGTTTAATCTGCAATTTATTATAACGGTGCGCGGGGTTAGTGGATTCTATTTCCACACATAGTTGTGTTTATTCTCTTAGCTTCACGCTTTTTCTCAAATATAGCAAAGTAAGGCAAAGGAAATTTGAGTCAAGTCCCTTCTACTAACTAATAACTGTGGGTTCGCCCCCAAGTGCCTTAATGGAAATAGTAAAATTTATGAACAACATTCTAAGTGATCGAAGTATCTCTAAAAGCAGGTAGCAAGGTATTCAGATGGAACTTGTGAAGTTAGTGGTAAGACACTCTTCCCATTAAGACAATTCCATGTCTCACTTTCCGCCGAATTCTCAAGGTTCAACTCAACGCTGCTCTTTGCCTCGTTACTAGTGCCAAATGAAAATATTAAAGATCTCATTCTCCCGAGTGATAATTGAACCTATAACCGAAAAAATATAAATATATATTATAAAGTTATTATCTTTATAATATATATTTATATTTTTTCGGTTATAATACTTATAATTAAAGGAAGTAATTAAAAAATATATGCACATATTTCACAGAGAAAAAATACTGCTTTCAAAATGCAAAAAATAATATTTGTAGCAATGTTAGTCTATAGTATTTAACTCAATTATAAATCTAGACTGAACCCATATTAGCCTATGACGTACTGGGAGCTAAGGGAAGCCCTACAGGAAATAACAAAGTCAAGGACAATCGAAAGGGAAGTATTGAGGACTACAATAGGACTAAAATTTTATATAAAAGAAAATTAAATTATAACAATTTTTTCTTCACGTTTTAATGTTTTTTTTTATTATAAAAAGAAAAGAATCTTATAATGCAGGCAAGTTCTTTCTTTATTATTTACCTTTTTCAAATACAATGTGGCGAATTATGGTGTAGGATAGAGAACCCGAAATCGAGTTTTTATAACATATATTCAGTAAATATGAATAGAAAATTATTAAGTAATAAGTTTGGATGTTCAGGTGAAAATACCACTTTGTTTCTTTGTAAAAAAATCAGATTCATGCTATTTCTCCTATATAGCATAGCGTAGGAAACCTAGTGTTAATTAACTCAGTTCCACACGCACGGCCCAATTTTCGAGGCATTACAAGTAGCGGAACCCAACGCCGCGCTTCATCTCTATTTATCTATTTCTATATATGTACACAGAAAAGATCTTAATCTTATAGAGACAATTTAAAAATAGTAAAGATTAAAAATAAAATCGCAAATCGTTATTCTCGTATTAAACTGCCAATAGATAGCGAAGTTGGTGTAACTACGAGTAAATAATTAGATTAACCCCCGGCGACAGATCCAATACTCGGATAAACTCAATTATTGATAGAATTTCCCTTTGAGGAACTTATCATGATGAGATTCTACAATCAAAATAGTTCTTTGTTTAGTTAATTTGGCTTGACCTTCCTATATGTAATAAAAAAAATAAGAAAATTCAATATATCGTACCTTATTCGCATTATTTCATATATTATATTTTTATTATTGCTTTCATTTGTTGTTAAAATCGGTTAAGTTATTTTTAGAACTTAAAATTTATTAAACACAATAGATAAGGGAAGCCCTATATATCAGTTTTTTTTAATTGAACATTTTTAATTCATTTAATCCAAATAATGTCTAGTTCTAGTAACAAAATTTTGAACAATGATAAAAAAATGATTAGCAATTCATTTGACGTGTCTATGGTACAATGACAAAGGAGCATAGCAGCTCTGAAAATAAAAATCATAAAAAAAAACACTTTCTTTACTAAAGCTCTTAAATTTTATATTTGTAGTTACGTTCCATTAAAATATATTTAAAACTGCAATATTCTTATTATATAAGAGAAACTAAAGACAATTGTCCTTGAAAAGTATCTCTGCGGCAAAAGTGACATACCTGGTTCGGCGTCGCCGTTTCAGTAGTCATGTCGTCGGAGGACGCTAGGCTACTCTTTTCTTCGCTGACATCAACAGCAGACCAGCTCCACCTCGTACCCTCCTCAGACCGCCTCTAACCACCTACAGGCAGGTTGCCATCGCGGACGAAATATCGATTTTCACCGTGTCCTTGCAAACTCACGCTATACCAATAATTCAGAATCCTGTCCAAGATATTTAAAATTAAGCGGATGAACGCGACGGATCCGCCATTTTCCTTATGAATGTAAAATTTTATTCACAAAATTTAGTCCTACTATAGAAAAAACACTAAGCGACAATTAAAGCTGAAGCATTACACGGACACATGAGATGGTACATTATCATGGATATATTTTTGTTGAAACGAAGAAATACGTAGAAGTTGTTGCGCTTGGGACGTCACCTCGGGGGTGTAAAAGAATTTTGCCGGCTTTGGAACAAGTAGATGGGTGGGGTGAGCTAGGGCGCCTGCGCGGTACCTACCCCTGTGTGGGTCGTGTGCGTGTATGCTATTAGAGTACCCAGCGTAACCTGACCTTCCCGCGTCCCCCTTTATCGTATATTATTATGTCTACCGGGGCCTCTTTCCTAGGTACTAGGGGTTTGTTTAAAATGGTTTTATTCACAAATACAATCGATAATGCAGAGCTCAGAGGAAATATCAGACACGGTGTCGGGCGAACAAAGCGGTAGCTAGATTCGCAAGCGTCAAACAATTATCATTTATACTGGACTGTGTATGATCATATATGCCACTTTTAATGTTTATTGCCTATTTATTACGAGAGGCGTCTCTCTAAGCACTTTGTGATAAGTTAAATCAATAATTCTAATAATAAATGTAACGTTCTAATTCTTTTCTTTATGTTTTGTGAGGAAACATGTAAAACATATATTTTATTTAGTATAAAAATCATATAACCATTTTTTTATTTTTTTTATGTTACTTAAATGAATAGTTTCGTAAAATTTTAACATATTCATCTATTTTTGGGTCTGCCCTTTTACCTTGAATAGTTACAACCTCCTATCACATATGAAAACGTGAAATTTGTAATTTCCTTTATTTTTTTCTATTTCTGTAAAATATATCTATATGTTTTTATAACATATAAAATTATTACCAAATAAATAATTCAAAGTGACGCAGTAACGTGTCAAACGATAGAGGTAGGTTCAAATTTTATTCAATACAATGTTTGTAACTAACACGTAAATGGTTTTCCTCGGTTCTGCGTAGGCAAAATACCAGGGGTCATATCACAAGATCTTCTTATAAAACCTGTACTACTATATTTTATTATAAAGTTCAAAATTTTCTTTGACTGAATGCTTTACTATCAGGAACTATTGGCTCGATTTGATTTTTTTTATATTAGATAGTCAATTTTTCGGTCGAAGCTTATAGCTTCATATGCAGTTATCTGCATTATATTACGGGAACTTAGAATGTCCATGTGTTCATGTCCATATATATTTTTTTTATTAGACCACACGAGCGAAATCGCTAATAAAAGCAATTTTTGAATTTAAAAGAAAACCACGTTAAATATTTGTGTTAGCGCCAGAGTTGCTTAAGTATATTTGCAAGTATCTGGTTACAAAATCAAAGACATAAAAGCTTTGCAATACGATAGGCTACTACAAAATGAAGGAAATTATGATTGTTATCACATTCAATGTGGTATAGCTATAAGTGACTTTAGAACATTTCCTTTTCGCCCATAATAGCGTAATTAGAACTTGGCTTATGAACGCTACACTCACGCAATCTTTTAGGTAAAAAATCCACATTTGCTGCATCCGGCATGTGGCAGGGTAGGCAGAGAGAACATGGGAACTAATCGTTAAGAGACTTCGCTCCCATCTACATACAGATTCCCACTTTCCGCCTGCTTTGGAGGGATTAGGGAAAGTAAGATTAAGGTACTTTGAGAGCGAGAATGATTAATGAAACACATAAAACAGAATGTAACATTTAATTCGTTTTTGTTATTATTAAACCTGATAAAATTGAGATTTCCTACGTCAGTCTCGTCACACAACAATTAGGATGAAAGGAATCCTTTCAAAACTACACATCGATATATACGTACATACTTATTACAATTAATACGGTTCGTACACCATGCATCCGGACATTTTTAGATATCTTAATACTATACATAGATAATACAAAGAATTAGTTAACAAATAAATAACGAACACAAACATCAACTCCTTGTGTCGTAAACTCTTAGTGATTTTTTTTAAATATTAATTACTAAGTTATTTTTTGAGTTGTGGGAGTATAGGATATCACAACCTCAGTATTTTTAATTTTGGCCAACATAGGGCAAATATTTATAATAGTCTATATAATCTTTAGGAATAAAACCATTATCACATAAACTGATTAAATCATTATATTTTGCTTCGCTTAAAGGCAGTATTTTATTATAAGCCTTTAAAATTTCAGGAATTTCTGTTTGCCTTTTTAAGTCAATTATTCCATATTCTTGATTAAAATCATATTTGAATTTAATTTTACAAGGATCATCACTAGAAATATAAATTTCTCTTACATCATCCCATGATACCGTTTTGCCTTCAATATCTTTTTGCCAATTACAATTATTAACGTGACTCTCAAAATTATAAAAGTCATCTTGTGTCATTTCAACTACTTTATACGGTTCTTGGGAATTAGTTCTGATGCAATTCACAAGATGCTTCCACTCTTCTGGTGTAAATATATGTTTAGTTAATGAAACTTTTTCGATAACAGAATGTACGCTGGTCATTTCGTTTTGACCATGGTCTTTTACTTGAAAATTGTGATAAATATTAACCTTATTTCTAAAAGCTACCGCAATATATACACAAAATATGACACGATTTCTACTTTCGTCGTTCTCTGACCAAAATCGAAATTCTCTTACGCCATCATCAATATTGGCATTTAAAAAATCAAAGAGACAGCTACCAACTTCGTTAGCCCCGTTTTTGGCACACCGCTCATCCCACATATAGCAAACTGGACGTCTTGTTATTATATTTAGTATTGGTAGATTGAAGCAGAATAATTTCCTTTTATTTTTGAAATGTGCTTCTTGTCCATTAGGGCAAGGTAACAACTTTTCTATGTCAAAAACAGCTGTCAAAATTTTTCCATTTGAAACACTTGCATCTAATTTATCTTGATTCTTTTTGTTATAAGTATTCAAATTGTTTTGGGTATGAATTATATGTCGACCAATTTGCTCATCATTAGGTTTTGTGAGCTTACGAAAACTCTGGCACTGGTCACATTCGTCCTTCTTTGATTGATGGAAATCTAAACTAAAATGTTTATCAATTATTTGCTTATATTTTTTTTCTGATCTTGCTTTGCGAATATATTTATTAGGATCAAACCATATGTTATAAAGTTGAAACATTCGTGAAATATTTAGCGATCCATCCAAATAAAGCTTATTGCTTTGCCTCCCTAAAAAATGACTTTCGACGGGAACAAATGAGTTAATATGATCTCGAACACTTTTTACTATACTTTTAGCGATTTTACGGGCACTTATTTTTTGTATTTTTGGTATATTATCTTTCTTACGTTCGTCGCGTTTTTCCCAAGCTCCTCTTACGGTACCGTCGCTGACAACTAGCGTATTTAGGAACATTCTTTTGCATATTTTAATTAATGCACCTCTTGAATTAGGTAATTTGTACGTAAATGTGTAAAGGCGATTATTGGGTGGTTTGCGAGTTACACATCTTTTCTTTTTATTCTTTTCTGTATGCTTTAAAATGAAATCTATTTTCTTTTGTTTATCTCCTAGATCTTGAAATATTTCATAAGCACTTTTCCTTTCACTTTCACTTAACTTATTTGAACATTTATTTATACATTCACAAGGTTGTCCCATTACTTTGGCAGGAATATTGCGCTGTTTATTTAAGTTTTTGACACTTTTCTTACTTATATTTTTTTCGGGAGAGGAACAAGTATTATTGGTTTCATTTTTAATTCCATTTTCCTGCAGTTTTGATGATGGTAATGGTATGTCGGATAATTTTGGCGTGTTTTCTGTAAGTGTTGTAAGTTGTTGTAGTGATGATATTGTATTACTGGGTATAGTCGGAGTATTTTCAGAAGGAGTTTTAATACAATTACAATTTATAACAGCAGATGTTGCACTATGATTGTGATATTTTGAATAATTATTTAATGGTTCAGTAATTATATCTGCATCAAATTGATTGTCTCCGGCAGATGGCTGTTCATGTTCTTTACAGAAATGATCTTTGGAATCTGTGAGACAGGGAACCAATGGACTATAATTATTAACCATGTCATCGTCATTGGTTATGTTTATATTATTTTGGGTAGCGTTTAGTGTATTTGAAGTATCGTACTTTGGGACAAGATAGTCATCATTCAATTTATATTGATTATTATTGGAAACTTGGTAACCTATTTCTAGATTTTTCTTTACTAATTCTTTATATTGTCTTTCAGTTTTTGCCCTACGAATATATTTATTGGGATCAAGCCACTCATTATACAGATGAAACATTCGGGAAATGCTGAGTGTCCCATCTAGATATAATTTTGAAATATTTTCCCCGGAATATGGAGAATCAACGGGGGTAAATGAATTTACATGGTCACGTACACTTTTCACCATAGTTTTAACAACAATTTTCTTGTGTTTTTTACGACGCCCTCTCTGATTTTGTGTAAATTCTTTGCCACTTTCTAAACTTTCCCAAGCCGCTTTTATAAGCTTATCACTTACCATAAGTGTATTGAGAAACATCTTTTTACAAACTGGAACTGCTATATCTTTGGAAACTAAAGGTAGCTTGTACTTAAATGTAAATAGATGATTGCTCGAAACATTCCGAATATTGCAACTGACTTTTTTAAATTTTTCTGTATGTTGTAGCAGGAAATCCATCTGTTCTTGAATATCGGTTATTTCAGAAAATTTCTTAAAAATTTTAACTCTTTGATTGAAGTCCATTTTGCTGTAACATTTATACACGCATTTGCAAGGCGGTTTTAAAAATCTATTTACAATATTTGTGTTTTCCTCCTCCGTAGATTCAAGTTCTGGACTCTGTAGTCTGTGTTTTTTTACATCTGTATACATGTAAGTACCTCTTATTCGTTTTTTAGGAGGCAAGATCAAATTAATTCGTGGCTCTGTCTGCGTTGGTATATCAGAGCAATTAAGATGTGTCTCTTCATTTGATGTTTTTGTTGTATCAAATAATTTTGGCGTGACGAAATTGTCCGAGGATAACGTTGGAAACAAATATTTGCTATATTCTGCCTCAAAACTGTCTTTTTTAGGTTTAATTCCTTCGAGTACACGACGATTGTCTTCAGAAGCAACAAATCCATAATTGCAGTTATTATTACATTCATTAGAATTGTTTAGTTTTTGGATTATGGGTTCTATTTTTTGCTGTCTTCCTATAGATTCAGATTCTATTATAAAATTGCACTCACTGTCAGTTGAATAAGGGCTATTTTCTGACGGTGACAGGGGGTTAGTTTTACTATAATCTGTAGAAATTGTCTCAAAAGTGGCGGAAGAATTTTTACTATCATCGACTTTTAAAATGTCAGTATTATATTTTTTATGATTATTCTTGTCGTAATTTCTGTATGTATCGTTTGAATCCTCGGATATCTCTATACAACTTTTCTCATCTGCAACAAATTGAAATTTATTTAACATTTATACAAGTTCGCAAAATTCTAATGATAACTTTATAGTTCAAACTTTATTGTATACTTATAAGGTTTTTCTTAAATTAATAAATATACGTTATTCTATTACTAGCAACAACGAAGCGTTGCATTAATTCCTATAATTATATAAATTTACTAGGAGGTTTGGCCCCCTGATCGCTTCGCTCACCAAACTTCAGCTTGCAATGGTCAAAAAATAAAATTAAATAACTAATACATCGACACACCGATGTATGGGCTTTAAAAATACGACAAAATAAATTTTTATATAATAGAAAAATTCGCAATACGCGAGGTCCTTATAAACATCAATATATTAACAGTAACTAACTAGGTAAATAGATACTTTTGTTTTAAAAGTTTGCTAATTATTTTATCACTTTTTTATATAAAAAAGAAAAAAGAAAAATGAATTTTCATTTCAAATTGTTTCAATTATATATCTTTTATAAATATATTTCCAATTATATACAAGTCCATAATTAAAATAAAAAAAAATCATAACAATTTAGTTTAAGATATATATAAGATATTACGCACATAAGTTATTAATAAAGTAAAATCATTACTATTTTATAAAAAAAGATATATTCATTAAATATATAACAACTAAAAAAAATATAAATAAAAATATAGAAATTGCTGCATACTTTCCACAAAATCAAGAGATAGCTACTGTAAAATTGCGCCAAATGTGACCTAATTAAGTGAAAATGTCCTCAATATGAGGCAGTAATAAGAATTAGTGGAACAACAAACCCACCCCTTACTAACTTAAAAGATAACATCGATTATTAACTAAAATACTTGAAGAAATGAAAATAAGCCATTTTATTACTTAATTTAACTCTAATTTAAGGTATTTTAATGTGAAATATAATAAAAAATCACATTTACCTGTTGATTTTAGGTTTTCCAGGGCCATTTTAGTTTTTAATGTGAAAACAAGCGACCTAGCTTCTAGAGACCGCTTTCACGAGTGACGCGCCGGGAGGATCCCCTCGCCGCGCAGAGGACTAAGGGCATCGATGCATTTTCCTATGCAATGAAATATGGCGTCGGTCAATACATTTTGTACATATATATAAATATTGATATTAATATATCAATTAGAGATAAAATTTGTCTCTTTTCAAATTTTAACTGAGAATCCTTAAACTTTAACGGAAAAGATATTATATTTGGAAATTGGTTCAATCTTTTTGATTAAATATGAATGTGATAGTATAAGTGTTGTTGTCAAATATAGACTTCGTATTGATTCCAATCGAATCCGACCAAATTAAATATGTATTATATTATACAAGTATACATTTACTTTAAATTTAGGCTTATTTAAAGTAACTCTTGTTTACATTAACAGCTTCACCTTTTTTACCGCTAGGAGGGTAAGGAGGAGGAACCTAGAGCTAAGACACTCCGTTTTCTAGTTTGTTTTACATGTAAAGTTCATGTTACAAATTTAAAACTGTAACTGAACTGAAATAACTAAATATTATCTCAGTATGAAAAGCTTCATAAATTACAAGGATTTGTCAAGTCTGTAACATTTATTACATAACAGACCTACTAAGGAAAAATCGATTCAGGTAAGCATCTTCCTAGAGAGTGAAGACATAATAACATAATTTGTATTTTAGGCGTCACGCGTCTACCGATTATAGATATATTCTTTTATTATACAAGAGAATTATTACTGTTACGGCGTTGACTTCTTCCACTCAACACACAATGCCTCTAGAATTCGGCAGAAACTGGGGAACGGAGTGTTTTAACACTAGATTCCCTCTGCCCACCCTGCTGTGTGCGGGATACAGCGTGAAGCAGATGAATTATTATTATTAGTCTCTACTTATCAATTTTCTTCCAAATTTTTGAACTCGAAATTTCTTAATTTACCATAATATGTTCAAAGTTGCTTACGGTTTACATCTACAATCCAAGCAATCATCACGGAATTTAGTACCAGGTGGATCTTATAACAAACACCGTTGAGCGAAATAAACTTATCAGTCCTTAGTTATTGTTGCTTGAAGATAATGAATTACTATGTAAATATTATATATAGGTATTTTTTTAATTGGCGCAAATAATTCATTTAAAATTATTATTATATAACGCAGTATTTATAACTATTAAGATTTTATTGTAATCATATGACATTTATTTATTAATATTTTCATTTCTTCGCTCTGGTAACAAAGCAAGCAACAGTGTATCGAAAATTCGAAGACAAGTGGAGAATGGAGTGTCTTAACACTGGGTTTCCTCTGCCTACCTTGCTATATACGGAATACTGCATGAAGCTGAAAAAAAACCATTTCATTTAAGTGTACCCATAATAATATAATGTAGTCAGTGACTGACTGGCTGACGCAGAACTTAGTTAAACTTAATTAGTTATACTAAAGCAGACCTGACCTTTACAGTCAGTTCAATTTGGAAATGTCAGCGAGGACTGAGTTAAAAATAACTTGCGTATGAATGTGGAAGTGATTTTCGTGGATGGATAAAAGTAACAGATTTAATTTTTATCAAATCCTTAATCCTTAAATAATTCTATAAGCTTTCCACGCTATTATTCAATATATATTGAAAATTATATACATAGAACGTAAAAGTTGGAACAAGGAACAGGGATTTGAACCTGAGTCTCTTGGTAACAGCCTCAGAACCACCTCAGAGCCACCACCACCATCAGCGTCGAAATTATTATATGCGTTCTGTTAAGATAAAACGGCGTTGGTTACTCTCCTCAACACGCAATTTCCTAAATTTGGAAGAAAATTGGAATACAGAGTGTATTACCACTAGTTCAAGCATGCCTACGTTGATTGAGAGACAGGAATGAAGCTAAAAATGGCGATGTCGTCAAATATGTAATTACTTGTAAAAAAATAATATATAAACCTTATACAAAATACTTCAAGAAAAGCTGAAAGGTATCAAATATCGTTTTAAAGCTCAAATCTCAAAGAAAAGCTACTTAGGAACAACCGTAGCCTCTAGAGCCTTGACTTGGTCTTTTGTTCCCCTGAAGGCGCACTTAACTACGTGTAAAGCTGTTCATCCATAAAATACATAGCAATTTTGATGCAAACTAATTTTATAGCATTTTAAGCATATAACCCTGAAATAGCTGCCACGGAAAAACCCGAAATACTTAAACAAATAAGTTTTGACAATTAATTTATGTTAGGCGTAATAAAAACAAAAAAGTTTTGCAAACACATTCGATTCGACACATTAAAATGAAAGGGCTAGTTAAATTATCTTATTCATATTTTTGTTACAAGTTACATTTATCTTTTTCAACCCGTTAAGATTTTATGATTTTGTTGCTAGATTGTTATTTTTTTATAATGTCTCGTTTATTCACTATATTTAATATGTTACGTATAATTCACATAGTAAGCGTAACGCTAATCAATATTAAACATTAGATATTTCAAATACTTTTTTATTATAAATAAAAAAGTAGTATTTCTTCGCTCTGTTGTCGATGCAAAGAGTGGCGTTGACTTCCGCTACTCAATACGTAATACCTCTAGAATTCGGGGAAAAGTGGAAAACGAAGTGTTTTAACGCTAGGTTCTCTCTACTTCCCATCCTGCGTGCAGCACGCAGCGTGAAGCTGATTTTAAATATATTTACATTTTAACCACATAACATGCTGTTATTTGTTCTATTCCATTCAATATGCTTATAGACGTAACATTATGTTGAGCAAAAAAAAACATCGTTTTAATATATCTTAGCTATAGCGTGTTGCTGGATAATTACCTTAACTCATACTAGGCCCACTAATTGTCTGCTTTGTGAAGCATCTCTTCTTATTTCCTACGTACCCTATTCAGCTTCTACCGTTTTCTTATTAACACTGTTTGTTGGTAAACTACCTTGGGTGATCATATAAGATCTTTGATATAGAAACATTTAATATATACCACTTTTTCTTCTGCTTCACGCCTTGGTAACGAGGCAGGTAACTTCACTCAACAGGCAATGACGTTCAGAATTTGTAAGGAGGGAACGGAAGTGTCTTAATGGGAACGCAGTGTCTTAACAATAGGTTCGCAGGTTATCTCTGCTTACCCTTGCTATATGTTGGGAAAGCTCCAGCAAATGAGGTTGCAGGCGACGGTTAATATATACACTATATATATGTTGAACTTGTATTAATCAATCAATCTTAACTCTCAACCCAATTAGACATATACATAAAACAAGATTAATCTACCAACTTCAGAATAGTGGGTTTTGTCTTTCAATCTAAACTATAATTTAAATACTTACCTGAACTGTTAACCAGTTATTTTAGACGCCAGCGCACTGCAAGGCGTAGATACGTATTTTTCTAATTTTGTATGCGGAAATAATTCATTAGAGATTAGAGGAGCTCAACATGATCGTAAAAATGTTCATTACATTTATATTGTATAATAATATAGTCTAAATACTAGTAGGAAAACATCATGGCATGGATAAAATGTGGCAACGAGTAACGTATGTATGTATAAAATTAAGTTTCAAATTGATTTGATATTGAAAAATATTTTTTATTTTATTTTTTCCATTTAGTAGTGTAATCAAAAGGAATCCCGTGTTAATTTACTTGTTTCTCTAATTTTAGAAAGATTGCATGTCGAATAGCGGAACTTTACGCCGTGCCTTATCTACCAGAGCGGAAAATTAAAGTAATACACGCTGTTAAGTAAGAATCGAACCCACAGCTATCACGTTTACTGTCAGATGCTGTCCTACTTATGCCACGGCGGCTTTAACATATATATTTTTATGGCAAACACGGCATAGCTATTTACTAATGGTATTTCATTATGTGACATAAAAACTTCTAGTATTCCCATTATATAGACATGCAATATTAATTAAACTCGTTGTAGTAATTAAAAATATGTATATTGTACATACGCACGTTTTATTTTAAAAAGATTTTTTCTTGTATTTTTTGCTTCACGCTGTATCCCGCACTTAGCAAGGTAGACTTAGAGGGGACCTTGTGTTAAAACACTCTTTTCCCAATAATCATACTTATTAATGAAAAAAGGTAAGATGAAGCTCAGCTATAAACATACACTAAGAACCACGTTCGTTCGTTAGAGATTTCCGCAAAAGCAACGAATAGTTGGATATAATAATGTAAGCTACTGTAGTGATTACAGGTTCGATTACCGCGAAATTTATTTATATCTTACAGTCAGAATTTATTTTTCTGTGAAAATAATTAATTGCCCATCTGTGAATCAAACCCACAGCCACCCTAATCTTAATCTCCGCTCCAATGATAAACGATGGAAGATGCCTAACGATACAAAAATATAAAAATAATTCCTACATAAAAAAAAATAAAACTCATAAGTATAAGAAATTATCTCATTTTAAATATCGGTCAGTCAACGCCGGCCCTGCATCTCGATCACGTTAATTTTAGCCAGTTGAAAACGCGATGCCAACGGTACCGTACACTTTCTACGAGGACGTGTTGGCTTCGTGGTAATATCTTAAGTGAAAACGTCTAGTACTGTGGTTTGCGGTTCGATGAAAGTTGTATAAAGTTTGTATGTAAAATTTTCTAAGTTCAGTGCGTGTTTGTGTTTGTGTTTTTGTGGTGATCAACGACGTCGAATTGTTTTTGTTATTAAGGTAATTTGTTATTTTTGTTTATTTGTAGTGGATTTATTTGTGTTTTTTTTATTATTATAGCATGGTAATTGTTTTATATTCTTTAAGTAGTTGTTATTATTAGAAATATTAAAATTATTTATTATGTAAATATTTTTCATTTTGTGTTTTTTTTTTAAATAAGAATATAGAATTAAAAGTCATATTTTTCTAATATTTAAATCAAAGCATCTCTATATAGTTCTATTCTAAGACTAGATAAGCGAAAATTTATTTATTTATTATGGATTAATATTTAACTATATTATAATTGAGCTAACGATCATTTCACATACAATAAAATGAAATACTTTATCAGTAAGCCACGATAGCCTCATAGTTTTTTAATTTTCGAGACATTGAGTGTTAAGTGGCAGAACTCAATACCGTCCGTTGTATTATTACTAGATTCGTTCCCCCGGATGGGAGTCGAACCTACATCTGTCGCGTTTATAGTCACACGTGGTGTCGCTGCGCTACGACGACGATGATGCGGCTCCCTTAATGTATGACAGATATTACGTAATTAAAATACATTTCTCGTAATTTTCATAATTAGAATATATATATTTTTTTGTAAGATCTTAATACATATTTCAATTTGTTTAAGTTTTAATTTTAATACATAATGAAAAATGTATAAGTTCTTTAATATTAAAAAGAAACTAAATATATCGTGTTTATTTCGTTGAAATATTCAGTTTTTTTTTAGTTTCACGCGCTATCCCGCACATAGCAAAATAGGCAGAGGAAAACTGCAAACCTATTGTAGACATTCCGTTCCGATTAACTTACTTCCGTTCCCCCACTTTCTGTAGAATTCTGGAGATATTACGTGTACAACGGCGTAACCAGTTACCAGAGCGAAAAAATGGAAATATTAAATATTTAATTTTCTAAAGTGGAAATCGAACCCACAACCTGTCGCGTTTACAGTCGCACGCCTGTAGCCCTGCGCCACGACTGGCCTCAATTGTAATTTGTGTTTCTTCTTCTTCTTCTTGTTGGCATTAATCCTGGCTATTGCCAGGGTCTGCCTTCCTNCCAATGTTTAAATTCAAGCATCTCTATATAGTTATATTCTAAGACTAGATAAGCGAAAATTTATTTATTTATTATGGATTAATATTTAACTGAATGTTGTATTATTACTAGATTCGTTCCCCCGGATGGGAGTCGAACCTACAACTGTCGCGTTTATAGTCACACGCGGTGTCGCTGCGCTACGACGACGACGATGCGGCTCCCTTAATGTATGACAGATATTACGTAATTAAAATAAATTTCTCGTAATTTTCATAATTAGAATATATATATTTTTTTGTAAGATCTTAATACATATTTCAATTTGTTTAAGTTTTAATTTTAATACATAATGAAAAATGTATAAGTTCTTTAATATTAAAAAGAAACTAAATATATCGTGTTTATTTCGATGAAATATATATTTTTTTTTAGTTTCACGCGCTATCCCGCACATAGCAACATAGGCAGAGGGAAACTGAGAACCTATTGTAGACATTCCGTTCCGATTAAAATATTTCCGTTCCTCCACTTTCCATAGAATTCTGGAGATATTACGTGTACAACGGCGTAACCAGTTACCAGAGCGAGAAAATGGAAATATTAAATATTTAATTTTCTAAAGTGGAAATCGAACCCACAGCCTGTCGCGTTTACAGTCGCACGCCTGTAGCCCAGCTTCACGACTGGCCTCAATCGTAATTTGTATTTTTTTAGCTCTTATAATAATTAAAGATAAAAAAAATTGTATGCTTATGTTGTCACAGTATAATTTAATAAATATTAATAATTTATATATGACATAGTATTAAAACGTAAAAAACTACTAATATTATTGAAAGGAACCCTAATCACTATACTTGTGCCCGTTCATGTTATATATTTTTTTTATTTGCAAAGTCCTGGAATGGCTGGTCCTATACAAAAGCTTTGCCAGCCTGTTCTATTTCCTTTCAAGTTGGTCGTAAAATATGCTGTTACATTTTCACGAGTTTTCTGTAAAATATACTTCAATATATTTATAAAATATATTGCTATAACAGTATCTTCACTATAATTTTTGTTTTATACTGTTAATAAAAAACTGAGGCCACCGAGGCACAGTAGCATAAGCGTATGACTGTATATGTGAAGGGTGTGGGTTCGATTCACTGTAGGAGATTTGAAATATTTAACATTTTCATTTCGTTGAGTTCCCCCTCAATACGCAACACTTCGAATGGCGGAAAGTGGGGATCTTAATACGAGGTTCCCTCTACGTAACCCGCTATATCAGGGATACGGCATGAAGCTAAAAAGATTATAATTACATAATAATCCTTTTTTTTACATAAATATATACCAAAATATATTTAAGATTGACTGTAGTACAAAAACAATCACCTTAGCGTGGAACTATTATAAAGTGGATTAAAATAAATACCCTACTATCGATTTTACAGACAATTAAACACGAACCTGACGTCTCTGAATATGCCTTAAATGTTATTGTAATTGTAGAGTTGAAATCAGCTACGACAAGTATATAGGTACCAGGTAGATTATCAAACACGAACTTTCATTTACACCTTTACCCAAGAAACTAAATATATTTTTTATAAACTATCAGAATATAAAGTTTTAAAAGTATAAAATATTTAAGTATAAAGTACTAAAATATTTTAATATCCCGTATAATTTTAGTTCCCTTGAAAATTTTAACTTTTCATATGAAACGACTCCCAATACTATGCAAATATTTTTATCAAGTTCTACAATAACTATTATTAGAAATTAATTTTACAGATTTAAGTACGGAAATTGAACCCACAGCCAACGTACAGATTATTAGCACTACGCTACAATGGCCTCAAGACTTAAACATATAACCCATTTCTAATGAACACAGCTATTTTATAGTGCAGTGTAAAAACAAGATCTGGACAATGTCTACAATAAAACGTAACATACATACAATTTGTGTGATGAAAAAAAAACTTCTTCGTATAATTGGTAATGTTCACACAATCTGATTATAGAAGTTCTTTTGTTCATTGAAATTAGGTTCTCCATAACTAATCCGATGCTTTTAACGCAATTATTAATTAGGCTAGTATTAGACTGAGATCCCAGAGCCCCCAGACCTACGTAATTTTAGCAAAGCTGAAATTTTGAGGATTAATCGTCTAATATGTTCTTAAGACCCTATGCATACTCTAGTCCATATCGCCAACTTAAGGTATACGTTCAGCTACGTTAAAATAGAAACGCTCGTTTTTAAACATATTTTTGAGAAAGATGTAAAAAAAATATATTTATTAGTACCAGACCCTTTACATGGGCCTTTACTCCTCCTAAANAGCGTATGACTGTAGATGTGAATGGTGTGGGTTCGATTCACTCTAGGAGATTTGAAATATTTAACATTTTCATTTCGTTGAGTTCCCCCTCAATACGCAACACTTCGAATGGCGGAAAGTGGGTATCTTAATACGAGGTTCCCTCTACGTAACCCGCTATATCAGGGATACAGCGTGAAGCTAAAAAGATTATAATTACATAATAATCCTTTTTTTTACGTAAATATATACCAAAATATACTTAAATTTGACTGTAGCACAAAAACAATCACCTTAGCGTTACAGTATTAGAAAGCGGGTTAAAATAAATACCCTAGTATCGATTTAACAGACAATTAAACACTAATTGAATCGTCTCTGAATATGCCTTAAATACTATTAGAGTAGAGTCGAAATCAGCTAGACAAGAAAGAACTTTCATTTACACGTTTACCCAATAAACTAAACATTTTTTTATAAACTACCAGAATACAATGATTTCCTTCTAATTAAGTTGTTTTGAAAAAAATTATAAGTATTCTTTATACTTATAATTTTTTTCAAAACAACTTAATGAAACAATGCAAAAATTTTTGTCAAGTTCTGCAATAGCTACTATTAGAAATTAATTTTACAGATTTAAGTACGGAAATCGAACCCACAGCCAACACGCTTACAGATTATACCACTACGCCACCATGGCCTCGAGACTTAAACGTATAACCCATTTCTAATGAACACAGCTATTTTATAGTGCAGTGTAAAAACAAGATCTGGACAATGTCTACAATAAAACGTAACATACATACAATTTGTGTGATGAAAAAAAAACTTCTTCGTATAATTGGTAATGTTCACACAATCTGATTATAGAAGTTCTTTTGTTCATTGAAATTAGGTTCTCCATAACTAATCCGATGCTTTTAACGCAATTATTAATTAGGCTAGTATTAGACTGAGATCCCAGAGCCCCCAGACCTACGTAATTTTAGCAAAGCTGAAATTTTGAGGATTAATCGTCTAATATGTTCTTAAGACCCTATGCATACTCTAGTCCATATCGCCAACTTAAGGTATACGTTCAGCTACGTTAAAATAGAAACGCTCGTTTTTAAACATATTTTTGAGAAAGATGTAAAAAAAATATATTTATTAGTACCAGACCCTTTACATGGGCCTTTACTCCTCCTAAACGTAATAAAAATTGTTGTTTAATAAAAAATTAAATAAAAATGACGTTAAACTATCAAAATTTAATTTTAAATATATTATTTATGAACTATTAATTTTTGAGTAATATTATAGAAAAAGGGTAAGCAAAATCCCTTAATGGCAATTTACAGTGTGCCATTTCCCACTTTCTGATTGTATATATCTCATAGAAAAGACATTAAATAATATTAACTAATATTAAAAAGAACAAAATAATATTTACTGGCTATTTGTATTTGAACTCATGACCATCGAGTTTAGTAAAATCCAAAACGGATTACAACGTATAATGAATGAATTAAGATCACTCAACATTTTTTGAATACATAATAACAGCCTTATACTTCTTTAAAGTCATTGGTAACCTATTATCAAGACTTTCCATTACCCACTTTTCACTTAATTTTTCAAGACATTACGTAAGCAGTGACGGAACTTATTTTTATTATTTTTTTTTTATGGAAAAAGGACAGGGCAAACGATTCGGGTCACCTGATGATGATCACCGCCGGCCACGACCCCGTGCAGCACCAGAGGAGCTACAGGTGCTGCACGGGGTCGTTCGCCTGTTCGCCTCACTTTGTCTATCATATCTTACAATAGAATATTAAGACATTGTACATATATATATATAACATACATAAAGTTACAAAAACAATTTTCACCATAACAAAAAATAGGAATGTTTGTTTCAGAACAAACGTCGGCCAGTTAGACCTGCAAAAGAATATTAGAAGACAGTTACAGAGCGGCCATGTACAATACACATATAGCGCGGACTATGCCCACACTTCGTACATCACGAAACTTTCCCGTAATAATTATTATATTACATGTTAAATATAAAATTATTATATAACATAATTATTAACAATACTAAAACTATGGTTCTAAGTTCGATTCCTTGATATGTAAATATTTATGTCAGAGATGGCTACTATGGCTACATTTAAATTCAATAGAGGCACTGTATTATAATTACACACTTATTTTTTTGTATATATTTATTTTTATTTTAGACTAATTTAAATTGTATATATGTACATATGTATATATGTCAAAAATATAAAATAAATTTCTATTTATTTATTTCTTTCTTTCTTATTTTACTATATTATAAACCACTTAATATTCTCACTTAAACAATTGCGAATAAAGTAATTATAAACGAAATTATTAGAATATCCTTTTTGTTGAAACTTTGAAATTATGGTTGCTATAACAGAATCTAAAAAAGTCCAATTCAACTGGAATGGACACAAACGACAAGTCTACTATTTACGTAATATATAATATATATATATATATATATATATATATATATATATTATAAATACTTGTAATGAAGAAATAATGTTACTTCTAGGCATTTTTATTATATTAAATAATATAAAATACAAAAATATCATCGTGGCAACAAAATTTGCGTTTATTTTTATCTTCTCTTACCTTTATTTCTCATCTTTTTCTCATAGGGATATCGGAAAATTTTACCTGAGTGCTCAAAGAACCTACATGTTAAATTTCAGCGTTCTACGCCGCGTTATTCTTGCTGTACGTTCTGTTATCTCACTGCCAGTCACTCAGTAAAGACAGAGATTTACAAACTTACGAGTATATAGTATTTCAAAGAATAATTCCATCCTTTCTTGGTAAATTGATGAGATGTAATCAGTCGTTTATACCCTCAATACAAAAATGCATGGAGGGATGAATAAAAGATTGTGAGCTCATACGATTGACCTATTACCCTATACCTTCAGTTTACTCTTTGAATTTATAATCTGAACTTGTGGCTTAGTAGCAGAAAAATTAATGCCTAGGGGTACACTATGTTACTTTTATATTTTTTCTGTACGTATAAATATGAATAAATAATGATCAATTTTATCAATATTAATTTACGGCTATCATGGTACAGTGGAACAAGCATGTGACTGTAAGCTCGACGGTTGTGGATAGGATTCCCACTCGGAAAAATGAATTATTATTCATTAATATTTTCATTTCTTCCCTCTGGTAACAATGCTAAGCGCGGCGTTGAATTCCGCCAGTCAATTTACAATACTTCTAAAATTCATGTCTCCTTTTTTTAATTCACGCTATATCCAGTTTATAGCAGAGTAGTCCCACTTTTCAGTCAATTTTGGAGACTATGAATTTAAAATGCATGAAATGCGTAGTCTTGCTTACAGAACGTGAAAAATGAAGCTAATTTATTCCCATAAATAAGAATTGAATCCACTATTGTCGTTTATACAGTTCGACAACTACTACTCCACGACGGCTTTATGCATATATAAATATATATAATGAAATATCTATGCAAATAAAAAAATATGTAAAAATATAAACCAATAGTAGAGTAAGAAGTTAAACGAACTGACGATTTTTCATTTATTTATTCAACAAATGGAACGTAATGAGTCAGCATCCGGTTCTGTCAGCGTCTGTTCTAGAGGGAAGCTTGGTGGGCTTTTCCTATACATAATTAAGATGTATCTCCCTTATCTTACGCGAATTGAAACGGAAAATCCTAATGAATATTGTTATGTGCCTTCAACTTGTAATATATTATTATTATACTATTTGTTGGGCAGCCAATTTCAACGTTCAAGTTAATCTAATCAAGTTTAAACTTAAATACCATCCACACCACCTGGATACGTGGCACTCCACTACTGTGCGGTTTCGTAGAAATTTCCTTCCACGCGCCACCGAACTGTGGAATGGCCTACCCGCGGCTTCAAAAAGCGCGTCTATCTCCACCTCAAAGGCCGGCAATGCTCCTGTAGCTCCTCCGGTGCTGCACGGGGTCGTGGGCGGCGGTGATCATCATCAGGTGACCCGAACGCTCGTTTGCCTTGTCCTTTTTCCTTAAAAAAAAAATAAAAAAAGAATCTAGATTTTTCCTGAACGCTCGGAGTGAATTACTTTCATTTTCTCCCTTTGATAAGCAATGAAGCGCAGGGCACACCGGACGGGCTGTATATCCAAAACTTGAGCGGTGCGTGTGAAACGGAATGTCTTAACACTATAATAACTCTGCCTACCCTCCTACATACGAAATGCTAAAAAAAATACATTGTTTCAAATCGGAAACCAAAAACAATTTTCTAGTCTATTTTATTCAGGGATAAACAGAACTGCCAGCCACGAGCCAGTGTACGATTAAGAAGGGTCTGGTATGAATAAAAGATGTCACGCGTCCACCAGACATTGTCTCGCAGCGTCCAATTATCATTAGTTCGTTGACACCGTTTCTCTAGCTGTAGGATTGTAGGATTTGGCCTACATGTGTGCCTATTGTTTTCTATTTGTAATATGAATTTTATATAAAATCTATGGTTTTATTTTTAACTATCAATGGAAACGTACGGGTAACCTCATAAAGTGATGAAGGTACACCGATCTGCACGTCCTTTTCAATTATAGAGACTTTGCGTGTTTTGGCGTGTTTGCGTGTACGAGAGTTTTTATTCAACTTCACTTAGAATTCAAAGTTTAAAATTAGATAAATTATCTATTTTGTCGCAATAGATAATATATAACACTAAAATCTAAAGCGACTTTTACTCAATTTTTTTGTTATCTTCTTGTTTCAAGGTACTTCTACAACACTTCATCACCTAATCCACCACTATCTGTAAATACTCGATAACTATACCAACCACAAATAAAATCCCACAAACAAACCGAATAACACGAGTACGCCATAAAACGTGTAAAAGGGCTAACAGCAGGTGCCTAGTAAATCTTTCATCACATTTAATCTTGAAGTAAATGATGAAAAAAAACTACGCAGAAAATTCTATATATTTGTTTTTATTGCGCGAACAAAAATAGTTAGCATTGATTTTATAAATTATAGTCAATTTATAAATTTGTAGGCGTTTATCTATGGCTTGAATGAAGTCTCTATGTTTTTTATAAACTGTGAATTGACGCACACAGCTATGGGTTAAGATTTAATAGTGAATCGTTGTAAAATTGATATTTTATTATGTAAATGTGAATATTTCTTGCTAAATTAATGCTTTTCTTAACATAGGTTAGCAATAAGCAGCCGAACTATACGGTCTGTTTAGCTATTTGGCCTTGTCCACTGCCATCGAACTTGCCCTCCGGGATGACCTCATGCCTAGGACCTTCCACTAGTATCATCGATATTGTGATTTTATATCGTAGATCAACCGAACTCTTTCCTTGTTTCTCTTTCTACATAAATTATAATTTTCTCGATATACACTAACTACCTGAGCATGTTCTTCTTCATTAGAGGAAATAGAAGGTAGGCAGAGGGAACCTGTTGTTAAGACACTCCGTTCCCCACTTACCACAGAATTCTGGAGGTGTGTTGAATGGCGAATGTGAATATAAATTTTAATTAAATAGTTCATTTCCTGGAGTCACACTTTGTCAAGAAGCCACGACTGGCCTCAAAAAAATGCTTATTATTGAAATTTAAAACGGTAGTGCAACGGTTAAATTGACGTTACAGGTTCGATTCCCACTATGGGAAAGGAATTATCATCGTTTCCTCGTTCTGGTGTCAAAAAAATATAAATAACTAAATACTCCTAGTATACACACATCCTTACTCATGACGTCACCGCTCAGTTTACGGCCGTTTCATTACACATACATCTCGTTCGTTACGGGTTCAATGCTAGTTCAGTCGTATATCAAATTGTGTTGGCCTGATACTGTGTTTTTCTTATCTAGGAATTTAGGAATGTTCATATATCGTTATATGGAGAAGAAGGATTTTCTTTTTGGTGAATTTTGGTTTTTTCAGCTTATTGCTGTATTTTGAATATAGCAGAGTAGGCAGAAAGCTTAATGTTAAGACTTATTTTGAGAGGTGAAAAAAACGAGAAGTTAAAATAAAGGATGAATATTGGTGGAGAACCTATTGGTTGAGAATGAAGCTGTTATAATTATTTCTACTAGCTTTACCGGTTCGAACTCAAATATTATGAAAATATTTAGAATTCTATTTAATGTGTTTAGCATGAGAGTCACTGACCCAAATAGAACTCTATATTTTAAACTAAACTACAAAGCATTTAAAATATCGTTAAATATAAATTGATGACGTCGTCATGGTGAAGACTGTGCCTGCACAATTTATGATGGTGATTTTGGATAAGAACTTGGAGAAATGTTTGTTTTACACTTTCTTGATATACTCGTAGCAACACAAAATACAATGTTTGTAAATTAACTCGTGTTTGTAAATCACTCTCAACTCTGAGATTGATCTTAAGATGCTGTTTTCTTTCATAAATTATAATCTATGAATGATCTTAAGATTTCTCTACCTTCAAACCTATTGTCACGTACTATCTATCCAGACCGAGGTTTTCCTTTCTTATATTCATATCTTCAATGTTATTCTTTACTCCTATATTAATATACATGTTTAATACATTTGTTGCAAACTTTAAGATTTAAACGTATACATTGATGGGAAGCTGCTTTACTAAAGAAGATTAGGTTATTTCTAAATCAACAAAATTTTATATTGGCTCAGTGATTTAGGGGTTACAGTGTAACAGACATTTCGACAGAAAGGATAGCAATGTTAATGAAAAAAAATTGTAAAACCATAAAAAAAAAACAAAATACGAATAAATCTGAAAAACAAGTCTCTTATATTTTAACGTACGAACAGACCATTGAAAAAACAAAATGATGAAATATTATTATTAGAGATGATAAATGTATATAAAGGAACGTTGAACGGTCACAGGTTGCTTTAAAAAGTGTGCAGAGATCAAAGTCAGTACGATCAAGGTCTTGTTAATTTGGTTATACTAAAATTGGAACTCTAGTGGATTAAAAATAGATATTTTTTCAACTATTACTAAATAGAACGGAAAGAGTTTTTCTTTTAACTTTATGTTTTTTTGTAGTTTGATATCGTGGCTTAGAGGCACACTACTGTAAAAACGATGGTTGTAGGTTTGATTCTGTCTTGGAAGAGTGATTTTTAAAAATGTCTTATTAAAATCTCCGCTCTCACAATTGTCAAAAACTGTAAATGTAGGTTCGATTTCCATTCGGGGCAACGAAATATTTTATATTTTAATTTTTAAAATTTTAAGTTACATTCGAAACATTAGTTCCTGAGATTAGGGCGTTTATTGGAACAAACTGTTCAGCTTAATATTTCATATTAATAATGCTATAATAGATGAATGAACAGACCTGGTTACGTTTTAATTTTATGATCCACGCGTCTGTAATACGGTAATATTATATCTACAAATATATTAAAGAAATAAAGATTAGAGAAATAACCATAACCGTAAATTAGAACTATTTCTCTGATTTGATTTATGCAGCAAATCTAGATTTTAATTAAAGGATTTAGCATACATTTATGCCGTTTTACTTTATCTATATCTATCTATAAACGTAATGACTTTGGGTTTGATTCTCACTAAATAATAAGTAAGATACAGAGTGGTGTTAAGCACCGCCACTCACTTGAAAATATTGTTAATAGTAGGTTATCCTTGCCTACCCTGCCTAAAATGGGATGTTCCAAAATTTAACAAAATACATAACGTTTATTTAAATAAGAATTAGTTACTCAACATTACTGTTGTCAAAAAGTTTTCCTGATGAAGATGAAGATATGGTTCTTAGTCTGGTGGTGGGCCCGTACCCCGGCACTGGGCCCGTGACCCGTCACGACCCGACAAATGGATAACGTTATAGCCTACGTTGAATAATTACAATCATTAATTTTACATAGATTCACTAGAAAATGTTTGATAGAGACAAATTAGGATGATTATTTATATAGAGAACGTAAAGCAAGATTTGCCCTCGCGAGAAACAAATAAACAGACAATTCTGGAAAGCATGGACTGGACAGTGTAATTATATTGACGCCACCGGCACCGTAGTGCGATTTGTTTGACTGTAAAAGAAAAAGGTATAAAGATCGCTTGAAAAAATACGAAAATTTACTATATAATTTGTTTTTTATTTCTCCACTCAACACATAGTAACGGCGCTTTGCATAAAAGAGTGTGCACTATAAGTGAAGAAAACAATAAACATGTACCCGTGCTTGATTATATATTATAGATAAATATTATATGTATATCTATAAATATAAGTGTATATATGTAGAAGAGGTGCCAACTCCCAAGGCCAGAGTTTACCAGATACCTATTTACGATACCGACTTTGTTTATTTAATTTCTTAAAACAGTTTCCTGTTTATAATAGTTGAAATGAAAATAGTGTTTTAATTCATTAGTCCAAGGCGTACTTATCACAGTCAGGGTCTAGGGCTACTACTGGCGTACCTAATAAAGAATTTTAATAATAATTTAAATATAGCAATCAAAAAGCGAGCGGTAAGAGAGATAGAGATGTAGGGGGGAGACCTCGATTGACCTCCGAAAACATATTATCATAGATACTAGAGGAAGGTAACGTTAAAAGGACCCCACGGAGGGCATATATTAGGAGGTTGACGACAGTGGACGAGGCGAAAGAGGAATGCAGAGACAGGCTGACAATTTCTTCGTTCTTCGTGTAAAGCACGGCAGATAATACAATACTCTCTCTCATTATTCTTAAGAATGTGTTTACGAAGTTGACTGCTTTCGACTGATACCTACAGGAAACGAAGATAGTTTAATTTACTGTTGGTAATCTAACTCACATCTAATTATATTAAGATATAATTAGATATAAAAATGCCTCTTCATGCTTTTTCCTGCAGAGTAGGTTAGGCAGAAGGAACCTTGTGTTATGATATTCCATTCCCCATGATTCACGGCATTGCGTATAGAGAGGCTCAACACAGCGGTTTGTTTTTCAAAACGACAATAATAATAATTTAAGCATTATCATTCCCAGATCCAAGACATAAATATAGCTGCTAAAATTATTCTCTCAAAATCTACATTCGCTTTAGCGACACTCGCTGACAGCTTGCCGATGAGAAACTTATGTTAGCGTGTATATTGTACAATTCTTCATTATTAAAAAAAAAAATGGTCGTCGTAGCCTAGCAGTACAATGTATGACTCAAAATGCGACGGTTATAATTCCCACTTGGAGGAATTAAGTGTATTTATAACACAAACACTGGAGAACGAAATGTCTTAACACTAGGATTGATCTACCTACTTTGCTAAATGCGGGATCAATCCCTTAATCAGTTATTTTTTTCGGAAAAATCCATTCTGCTCAAATTTCGAAACATTGCGACGAGGTTTGTCGTTTTGCCAGAGCAAGAAAAGAAAATTATAACAGTCGAATCTACAATCGTTGCATTTACAGTAGAAAACAATGTTCAGGCTTATATACTGAGGTTGTCCTTTTTAATAGAAAAATATTCATTTTGCTAATCATTACTAATGACAACCCTAATTACAAAATTAAAAACATTAAAACACACATATCATAAAGCGGATACGCCGATCTCAGTTTTTAAATCGTTCTAATGTTCCTATATAATTTTTACTGTACGTCAGTTTTACATTGAACCAATTAAATATAGCTCTTTTTGTGTTTGAATACTGAAATACTTTTTCGATATTATATAATTTTCTAATTAAAATATTCGTAATCGCAACGCCTTTAGAATTTGGCAGAATGTGGAGAACAGAGTGATTTTCCGCTAGGTTTCCTCTGCTTACCCTGCTGGGTGCGTGATACAGCGTGAAGCTGATTTAATTAACTTAATTTAATTTCCTTTCTTAAGAGAAAACAAGATAAAGGTTAATTTGCACTTAAAATGTTTTTTTTCTATGACAAATGAAATGATTGAGTGGCACTGTTGAAAAGATTACAATTTACATATAGTTCGGCAAATGTCCAAAATTTCATCAACATTTTTTAAATATCTCTTAACATATAAAGAGAGACTAGAAAATAAATTCTTGATATATAAAATAGTGTAGGCATAACGAGCGAATATTAGTTTTATCATAGTAAACAGAGGGAACCTAATGTTAAGTCACTGCTTCCTCCCACTTGCTGAGTTCATTACCCCGAGCGGGAATCGAAACACGACCGTCGCGTTTACAAGCAGAAGTATTAATCATTTAAAAAAAAACCTACGAGACTCTATCTGGACTACAATAGTTTGAAGTAGTGATTCAAAATACAAAGGAGTAAAAAATATGCTTGTTAATTTCTCCAAGTACCAATTCTATAGAGCGAATACTATGTAATTTTTTTATTAAATCGTGACGCAGCGTCATTATGAGTGAGTGTGTGTGTGTGTGTGATAAATAAGACAAAGGTGCGTAAGGAATAGTGTGTTAGCACTAACTTCATTCCGTCTATCCTGCTATATACTGGATAGTATGCAGAAGAAAAATATCATTTCAATTTTAGTGCATATAATAAAGTTCTGAAAGAACCTATTATTATAGCATTTCGATCTCCAATTTTCGTCTAATTTCGAGAATATATGTACGTCGTAACAGAACTCAATGAGCTTTGTTCTGGATCGATTTAATAATAAGAATTTATACGTTATTCATCCCGAATAGGCCTAACTCAAAATAAGTCCCTTTACAGATATGCTTATCAATCGTCCCGGAATGTCGTCCTACAATGTAGGTAGTGTAGGACACTCCGTTTCCCATAAGCCGCCCAATCTCAACGAAACTAAATAAATTTCTAAATTTTCTTTTTCATTTCCTTTTGCATCAAGTGGGAATCGAACTCACAACCACGTGTTATGTTTTCAAATGCTCTCTGCCTTATATTGTTAGCATATCCAACACCTAAATAAATAACAAACAAAATTGAAAGACAGCTCGAAAGCGCTACTAAATCTAAATCTATTTTAAAATGTGCGGAATTTTTTTTCACTAGTATCTAGCAAAATGTTTACATGTAAAACATAAACAGACTGTATAAATAGAAGTGTGTTTAGAAACATTTATACAGTACGCTTAAGTTGTTAACGTAGTACAAACCGTATTTAAATAGGAACATAGGTACTAAAATATTTGTAATAATTGGGCAATGTTAGAATTGTAATGTTGATTTCACTCTATAGATTAAAAATTATGATCTGGACTAAGTCTTGGTGAAAATTTCTGGTGACAGAGTCAGTATTTTAGTGGATCTTTTTTTAACGTGCATTCTCTTTTTTCCTAGCATTATTTGTGCCATATTAACCATATCATCTTTTACTCCATACAATGTTAGAATGGTCAAGTAGTTACTAGTAACTGACATGTTCAGAACACTATAATCAAAGAATAGAAAAAAGAGAAATAATATAAACTATTTTATAATTCATATTATTTCTCTTGAGGCCGGTTGTGGGTTCTATCCCCACTCGAGGAAGTGAAATATTTATCTACGTTCATATTATTTATTACATTTCTTCGCTCTCGTGTCGAAGCCTAGCGAGGCATTGTGTTCTGCCACTCAACACGCAATGCCTCCAGAATTCGGCAGAAAGTGAGGAACGGAGTGTCGTAACACTAGATTCCCTTTGCCTACCCTACTATGTGCAAGATACAGTAAAGCTAATTTAATTTTAATTCTAATATATAAAAAACTAAATAATAAATATAAAATTCTTAAAAAAAGCCGTAGCTATATATTTAATCTAATTTATATGAATAAGTACACTTCAAAGCGAATTCCTCTCTCTCGAGCTCTCGTACTTTAATTTAACTTTAGTACAAAATTTTGTATGAAATTGTTGAAATCCGGCAACAGAATAAGCTCGTATAACAGAGAAAGCTTAAAAGCTTATCGGAAAATGATGTTGAGATTAACATTATGAAGTTGTAAGTATTCATTTGTTCTCGATAACTATTCGCTGGAATGATTATATTTGAATAAATAAATAATCGGCTAAGCCAAATGAGGCCAGTCGTAGCATAGGGGCACAAAGTGTGCCCGTAAACGTGACTGGTTCTGGGTTCGATCAGGAAATTAAATATTTATTTCAATTTATATTTTCATTTCTTCCCTCTGGTGTCGAGGCAAAGCGCGGCGCTGAGTTCCGCCAGTTAACACGCAATGCATTCAGTATTCGGCGGAAAGTGGGGAACCGAGTCGTCTTAACACTACGTTCCCTTTGCCTACCCCGTTGATTTTAATAAATAATAAACAAAGATTATTCGCCAAATTATGTTTTATTATTTTTTGGATTTGACAATATTGAACAAAACTATTTAATAAAAAAATAAGTAAGTGTAAAACCCATGTTAACACTAGCAAAAAAAAGCTATAAAAACACACAAAAATAAATTATTGAATAAAAGAAATATAGAATCCACAAACTTTACACATTCATGTAAACTCCCCCTTTGAAGTCGGTTACAATAGTTTAAACAGAAGTAACAATACATACTCGTATATCATAGGAAATCTTGGCAACGTGCGGTGGAAGATGAAATCAATTCAGATTTTAGCTTTGAAATGTAAATTATTTTATGTTCCATAAACATTTTATAGTGTCATATAGTGTGTAATTGTTTTGCTAAGTGGTCACAGTGCTAGCGGAATGGCTGTTGCGTAATATTGCTTGTTGGCAAAAGGACGGATCTTCGTTTGCTTTTAGTTTTACATATTAGTTATTGTCAACATTTTTTGTTTTTTTTTTTTGGAAAAAGCTAGATTATCAATAGCTGAAAAACTTTCACGCTGTTTCCCGTATAGAATTACGTTTTATTATTGAAATAAAGTAAGTATGTAATAACCTAAATAAAAAGTAGTTATTAAAAATTCGAGGCTTATTTTTTAATAATATTTTATTGAAATAGATATCAACATAAATTATATTAATTTAACTCATCTACTAAATAAACATCTTAATACTTTCATCTTTGTTTATTTGTGACTCAACTTGGCATTAAAAACTTTTTATGTGACACATCATATTATTAATTATTTTAAATATAGAATATGATTTAAAAAAATACTATATAAATAAAGGAAGCTTTGATTTCTCTCATTATATACGAAAGTTACACTGCATTCAGTTACATGCGATAATTACGAAAAATATAATTATTAATAATTTTGTGCTGTTAACTTATAAGAAGAATTATATTTGAAGCATATCGTCTCTATCCAGTTTCCATGGTAAATCTATTCTTATTTTTATCAACTTTTTCTATTAATAAGCTTTATTTATTTGTTAACATTTAGATACCTACCTACCGTAAAAAAAATATTCTATGCTTTCCATCCAAGTTCGAATCATTATATGTTAATATAACTAATCGCGCTTTTTATAAGCAAAGCCATTCCTCTCGACTAGGCATCGAATCCACAATCATCATCATCTAGTATACAAACACTCTCCCACTGCGTCACTGGCCATCTCAAAATCTTAGGTCCCATATTTTTTGTATTTTCTTTCAATCTTTCTTTCTTTTCTTTCTTTACAAAATTTACTTTAAGATAAAACATTCTTATAATATTATTATTATCCACTGTGTCTCAGTTCCTGTGACTTGCGGTGAGACGAAACTGCTTCCAACTATTTCCATCGGGCTAGAATAGACATGTTGGAATGTAGGTCGGAGTCGGAGCATCGCCATATTTGTTTTGCTTATTTAACCCTTATATAACAATGAATTCTGCAGTCTTAACGGATTTAGATGAACTTATGTACTTCTAAATACAGACACGTCTAGAGGAGAACTGTTAACAGAAGTGGGTAAGATTAAATTCATAGTAATAGTTGCTTATGGAAGTCAGTCATGGCAAAGTGTTTAGTGTAAACGAGATTTATGGGTTTGATTCCCACTCGGAGAAATGAAATGTTTAATATTTCGCTCTGGTGCCGACGTAAAGCGCGGCGTTGAATTCCGCCATCCATTTCGTAATGTCCCAAATGGTATGTTTTGACACGAAGCTCGTAGAAACTGTAAAATATATACATAAATATAATTCTCCACCATACCAATCTATAAGAATGTAGGCCGAATCTGAAAACCGCACGTTAAGTTTTAACTACTTTTGTATACAGTTGCTATTAATTTTATAGGCAATTTATAACTCGTCTGTTCCGATAATCCAATTTAAACTAGCATACATGTTTATTGTTGTGTGGAATCGGAAAAACATCTCATTCCACGATGCTTTCTTGGTACTGGTGGTAGCTGACACGAGATGGATGTAGGTTCAATTCCCCATTTTCATATATATAAAAAAAAACAGTTTCACGCTGCATCCCGCACACTGCAGGGTTGGCAGTGGGAACCTAGTGTTAAAATACTCCGCTCTGCATTTTCCACCGAATTCTGGATTCATTGCTTGTTGAATTCCACCACTCAATAAGCATTTATATCTTGGTAGGAAAATTAAAAATGAAGTGGCATATGAGTAGAAAGTATTCATTTATTATATGTCTGTTGACTCTATGTGACGCAGGAGAGGCGCCTAATTTAAAAACTTTTAATGATTATTATTTGATTATAATATAATTTGTGATTTTTAAGAGCAAGATTCTGTTTTAATTTAATGTAAATTCTGTTTGAATATAAACTCTTTTGTATTTAGATAATATATAACGACTAATACATTCAAACCAAAATAAAAACGAAATTCAAAAAAAATATTTCATAGATAAAAAGTGGCCTGAAGGCTAAAACGTAGCAATTTGCTGATATTTTTAAAACTACTTACTAGAACGTAATATTTTTAAAAGAAACATATCTATTAAATACATAAAAAATGGCCATTCTTACGCCTTTTAGCTACACCACAAAGAATTTATCGATCTAATACATTTAGAGATATTAAAAGAATAGTTTAAAAAAAATGTAATTCATGGTATATTTAAACGTAAAGTAAAATAGAAGAAAACATATATTAGTTAAGTTATGCTAATGTATCCCTGGTACTAACGATGTCGTATACAACGGTTCTTTAGAGAGCACTATTCCTCTAGTATTCAATATAAACACCATAAAATGCACAGTTGGTATCGTAATAACGTATCTACGCTTATTTATTAAACAAAAAGCTTTACGAAAGCAACTACGCAGTTTCATATCTTGAAGTAACAATTATTTTCGATTGTTTCTATGTTTTTAATATGTTCTTTGAAATATTGAAAATTTAAAATACAACTTCAGGGTTTTTCGGCAGGGTAGGCAGAGGTAACCTAGTGTTACGACACTTGGCTCTTTTTTTGTACCGAATTTTCGACACATTACGTCTTAAGTGGCGGAAGTTAACGCCAAGCAATCCTGTAGTCGTAGTAAGGTTTGTTAAAAAATTAAACTAACATTATTCAATAATTCGTTCAAGTATTCTCGTGTGTCTATATTCCTAGTTTAGAGCCTTTGTGTGTGTGATCACTTTTAATTGACCATGTCTAACATATATCTTGAAGTTGTCTTTATAATAGACAACGCAACGCAGTTGACTTCTGCCAAACGAGGTGGAGAATGGAGTGCCGTAACACTAGTTCCCTCTTCCTTCTCAACTCTGCGAAAAAAACTATTTTTTTATATATTTATATAAAAAAAGTCAATTTAAATTGCGGCAATCCTTATATTTATTACCTTATTTTTTCCACTGCAGTAATCGTAATCTTTTTACGTGATCGTATTTACACAATTAAGCACGCCGGTGCAGGTGGTTTCGCCCTATATATTGGAATCAATACAGACGAGAGTGGCTGTACAATGTGGATACATTGTATTAAAATCAAATTATATATTAAGTCAGTTTCTGCTCGTAAATTTACATGGATCCCGTTCCCATAGGAATTTCATGAAAATTCCATCCCTCCCCTGTAACCTACCTACTAGCGAAATTTCATCTTTCTCAGTCCAGCAATTTCGTCTGCGTTGCTACAATTCATTCAGTAACGAAAGAGTTTTATATCTTTGTGAAAAATGGAGGTATACCTAGGTACCTCAATTATATAATGTTTAATAAACATAATTAATGATTTCGTTATGACATATTTTTTTTTATAAAAAAAAATATATATATATGAATGTAGTTTAGTTATAGAAAAAAATATATCAATCAATTTATTTCATAAGCCCTTATTTTAAAAATATCACGATATTTTTTATTTTAATATGGAAAAAGGTCTTTTTTAGGCTTACAAAAATCATTGATAGATTATATTATAATTCCGAGCACGGAATCCCGAGGGAAACAATATTACGCTCCAGTTCATATGTATTTATATCGTACTAAAATAAAGCGTGCGATCTCTCGCGACTACTGCTTATTTTTTTTTATAAATATCACGCTATTTATCTTTTTCAACGAGCTTGACAATATTGAGAAATTTTTGCTCTTTCAGATGTGGAGAAACTAAAGAGATTCTCTACCTACCCTGCTATGTGTGCTGGTTGGTTCGATTCTAAAAAAAANAGTTCATATGTATTTATATCGTACTAAAATAAAGCGTGCGATCTCTCGCGACTGCCGCTTATTTTTTTTTATAAATATCTCGCTATTTATCTTTTTCAACGAGCTTGACAATATTGAGAAATTTTTGCTCTTTCAGATGTGGAGAAACTAAACAGATTCTCTACCTACCCTGCTATGTGTGCTGGTTGGTTCGATTCTAAAAAAAATATATAATTGTCTATGTTAATTGAAAAATCTCTCTCTCTATATCCTTCTATAATTCAATCTTGCATCATATTCCTTTTAAGTGTTTGTTTCCACCCCCTTAGAATATGTCTACCTGTCACATCGGCTCTGCAACTCCAGAACCAAACGAGTACAAATCATATTAATAAATGAGTCGTTTCGTTTCGTCTCTATGTCAAAAATAAAGAAATTGACGATTAGCACCTTTTACTGACATCTGTCGTTCTATGTTTTTTTTATTATATCTGTGACTCTACACAGAGAGAGAACCTGGCACGTCGAGTACGACGTACAGCTATGCAATGCGAAGAAATCTGTGGCATATTTATCTTTCGCTCTTCTTTTGTCATGTCCACTAATGCAGCGTCAATGTCAACATTGCATTGTGAAGATACGCAAGTATGCTGGCGTCTGCCAACCAGTACCTAGTTAATTCACCGTTGACTCTGTGTCTATTGTCAACAGCTATAGATCATTTAATAGGCATTTTATATTACCCTATAGGTACTATGTACTAAATGCTTTCCTAGTTTTCCTTAGATTTACTAGGTTTCCTTTTTTTATTTTTTAAAATATATTATAACAGTAAACTCCGGTTGTTATTCATATCTATATAATAAAAGAACCTTAATTTTTCCAATTTTAGGCTTAATTCGTTACTATTGAGTGAAATATATTTTTTAAAACAAGACCTTTCGAACAAAAAAACAGGTTCACGCTGTTTCTCTTGACTCTCTTGCAACTTGTCGAAGCTACCGCGGACGTATTCGTTACATTTCCTATCGCACCTCGTTACTCCACACATCCACCTAAACATCTTCATGTCGCCCACATAAATATATGATATGGACATGACGTTTGTCGTAGCCCATGTTTTATTTTCATATGTTAGAATCGGTCTTATAATGTTTTTTTATATAAAAAGCCTTTAAACTTTACGGACATCCCCCGGTCTCATATAATACATACATACAATTTCTCGAATTTCGATATAACTTTAAAATACAGCTAACATACTACTGTCAAATACATGAAGTTAGTACAAAGTTTCTGTTTAGTAATGAAACAGTAGGTTCAAATCCAATTTCATAACATCAAACTCACAAATAAAATACATTAAAATGCAAAGAAAAATATGAACTGCGGAAACAGATATTTTTTATTATCTACAGTATATAGTGGGCTCGCTTTAATATATCTCATAACTTTCCGAGACGCGTTTAGTAAACACTGAGTTATTAGTAGGCAAGGCCGTCTATTCGTTTGTGTTTATACTACACTTTGATTTGGTTTGGGCTTAGTAAAGGTCAATATTTTTAAGATTTTTTTATAAAGAAACATTTTTTAGCTTCACTCTTTATCACTGGCGGGAGATGGGAGAGAACTGAGCTCCAAATTCTACGGTCTCCGCATATCTTTTTCGCCTCGTCCCTTGTCATCAACCTCTTCCCTACATGCTTTCTTACTCTTTCTCCATAAATATTTTTGTCACTCTTTCATCACTTATTCACTCGACGTGCCAAACCAGCTGAGCACGTTCTTCTTCATTCTCACCGTGACATCCTCGGTAGTACCTGCCATTCTATGTATCTATCTCTTTATCACGGATTCGGTTAGCTACTGACATATCTTACCAAGAGATCACATTACCACGGCACTCATTTTTGTTTAATTCTTATTCTGTATTCATCAAAATTTGATTTAAGCATGAGAAATGATCGAAATTTAAATCTGCGAATCTCGTATACTGTACAATGATTTACTTAATCATACATTTACATTATGTAATTGTGTCATGCCCCCGCATGGGAATCGAATACAAAACCATCGCATGTACAGGCACCACGACAACCTCTAAACAACATTAAGAAAAAACATACAACTACTACTAAATCTAAATATCTATTGTATGACATCCATTTAAAATTAAAGTCTCACGATCAATAATTTTTGAATTAAACTTTGCTTAAAAAAACATCCCTTAACTACCATCTAACATGCCCCAAACCCATTAACCCCATCACCCAACACCCGCCATAACGTTACAAACACAAACCGCAAATCGTTTACTTATATACAACCTCTATATCAAATCTTCATTCATACAATTGAAAATATAAACAGATACAGGTGTATATACCTAACTCTTTGATCGCGATAGCTAAAATACAATGATTCATCATATAATTGAATCTCAGCCAAAACCAGTCGTAAAACAATCGAGAGAGCGGCGTAATGCCACAGTGGACGATAAATAACAATAAAATAACGCAAATATCTATTTAGCTTTCACATTGGGTGTGTTTTGAAGACTGTAAAACTTTGAAGTGGTAGCAATGATTGGTCTTATGTCTAATACTGTGTCTATACAGCCTATTTAAAATTAAATCAAGTCAGCTTCACGCTATATCCCGCACATAGCAGGGTAGGCAGAGGGAATTTAGGGTTAAGACGCTCCGTTCTTCACTTTCTGCCTAATTCTGGGGGCATTGCGTCCACACCAGAGCGAAGAAATATAAACGTAAATAAATATTTCTCTTCCTCGAGTGGGGATCGAACCCAAAACCGTCGCGTTACAGTCACACCCTTGTGCCGCTGCGCCTAGACGGCCTCAAAATTAAAATATAATAAACTCGTAATGTATGTTTTTATTGAGGTAAGTAAACGAAAAATAATTATATATTTAAATTGAATTAGGTATTGAATTCTTAAGGAACTACTTATCCAAAAATATTTTGATTCAATTTTAAATCCAAGAAAATTTTAAATTCTTTATTTACTTTTAGCACAATACACAAATTTTCCATTTTTTCTAAGAACGCCAATCGCAAAGAAATCATCACTAAGATTAAATGCACACGAAATTTCATTAAAAGGAATATTTCAATGCAATGTGGTACATTTAAAGTTTCAAACGTAATTTATTGCATTGCTTAAACGTCAGGTGATCGACCGCCCGCTGCATCCGAATATAATACTGCATTTAGAATTAAGAAACAATATATTTGGATGATGTTATGCAATTTATAGCAGTGTTGTTTTATATTTGTTTAAAATAGCTTCACGCTGTATCCCGCACACAGCACTAGATTCCCAGGCTAGCACTAGGTTCCCAGGCCAGCACTAGGTTCCCAGTGTTAAGACACTCCGGTCCTCATTTTCCGCTGAAATCTGGAGGCATTGTGTGTTCAGTGGTGGAAGTTATCGCCCCTCTATGCCCCGACAAACGTACGTCTGCGAGTGTAAACGAGACTGGTTGTGGATTCGATTCCCACTCGATGAAATATTTATTTAAATTTATATTTTCATTTTTTCGCTAGTATCAAGGTATAAGCGCGGCGTTGAGTTCCGTGTAGTATATTATTTATTAAATCACTTAAAAAAAAAAACACAAACTAAATATTATTTGCATATTTGATGATAAATGCACAACCACTCTCAATACAATATACAAAACAGCGTAATAGTGAAACTTTACTCTACAAAATTCCACACAATCATAGCAAATATTTCCAAGCAAAACAAATACCAAATTAATAGACACATTTGTTTGAATTAGGCCGTAAATAATCAAAATAGTATGAAATCTCGTCAATTATCGATCCGGTATTACTCGAAAACTAATATATCACGATTATTTTGGCTTTGAATGAAAACAAGTGACTGTTTCAGTCAAGCTAGAGCCATTATTAGTTCTGGAAACATCTGTATTTAATACGTAATTAGGTCACATCCGTTATAATGAGTGGGTATTTTTGAAGATCAATCAGTCAATATGGTTATTTTTATGTTTCAATTTGAACGTAAGTACTTACTTACGGTTAAATTTAACTCTTTTGTATGTACGCGGTGGTTGTTAGATTGTATTAAGTAATCTAGAAATTTCAAAAGTTAGTTGGCTTTGCACAAAAGCTATTAGGTATGTCATTGTTTGCCTAAGTATTCATTTAAATAAGTTTATGTTCTCCAAAACCACAAGCGAAAGTCTTCGATGTTGGGAAATGCCTTTTCACAAATATTTGTAATTTGTAAAAACTACTTTTGTTTTGTTTTTCAAGATATAAACGGTAAAAATACGGTAATAATAAATAACGGTAGTTTTTGTTTTATAATCGATCGACGATTATTTATTTTTCCAATATAAGATTTGATATATAGAAAAACAAAACAACACTTAAAGCAGTTAAAGACTTTCGGTTAACAATGTATTATAAGCTTTACTTATCACCATACTGATATTATTATAAATATTGGGCAAATTTAGATAAACATATTATTTAGTCCAAATTGTAAGCTTCGAAGCTACAAGACTATAACAAAATAAATAATATTTTTAAAATATCAAGAGAAAGAATCATTCGTATTTATATATATATATATATATATATATATATACTAGCGGCCCCCTCGCGGCTTCGCCTGCGTGAACTACGCTATTATTATGTTTTATGTCCCCATGAGTACCTACGATCTATAAGTGACGTCCATGCAAAATTTGAGATTCCTAGCATTTGTAGTAACGAAGTCTCATATAAACTTTCAACCCCAAAAACAACCCCTTAGAAGTCGAATATTGCTAATTCCCGTCTTAGCGAGCACCTACGTCCTATATGTAACGCCCATGCAAAATTGCAGATTCCTAGCACATGTAGTTTCTGAGATTTCGTGATGAATGAGTGACCTTTCGATTTTATATATATAGATCAGAGTTAAAGCTTAAATATGGCTTCTTAAGACAAAGATTGTAATCGAGTGTCAACTGTAGGTATAATTGATGGGCACATTCTGTTTTTAAGCGCTTCCTCATTATAATAATTAAGTATTAAAAATAATAATATTTTTAATTTTTTTTAATATACTTTTTATGCACTACAAGATTCTTATAATTTTCGGATGTTTCTGCCTAAGGTTTCCTGTAAGATATTAAACGGTCGCCTTTGAACGCTACAGTTTTATTCCTACAAATGTTCTAATGTTATTTTTTTTTATTTAACTTGATTTATATATTTTTTTGTGTAAGTAGTAGTAAGTAAATAATTTTATCTATCTATAATATAAAAGTTTAAAGGAAGGTAAGTATAGATGTTGTATATGANTTACAAACACAAACCGCAAATCGTTTACTTATATACAACCTCTATATCAAATCTTCATTCATACAATTGAAAATATAAACAGATACAGGTGTATATACCTAACTCTTTGATCGCGATAGCTAAAATACAATGATTCATCATATAATTGAATCTCAGCCAAAACCAGTCGTAAAACAATCGAGAGAGCGGCGTAATGCCACAGTGTATACAATAAATAACAATAAAGTAACGCGAATATCTATTTAGCTTTCACATTGGGTGTGTTTTGAAGACTGTAAAACTTTGAAGTGGTAGCAATGATTGGTTTTATGTCTAATACTGAGTCTATACAGCCTATTTAAAATTAAATCAAGTCAGCTTCACGCTGTATCCCGCACATAGCAGGGTAGGCAGAGAGAATTTAGGGTTAAGACGCTCCGGTCTTCACTTTCTGCCTAATTCTGGAGGCATTGCTTATTGGTTGGCAGAATTCAACGCCGCGTTTTTCCTCGACACCAGAGCGAGAAATATAAACGTAAATAATTTTATGTAATTAATTAATCATTCTTAAGTAATCATCCAAAAATATTTTGGTTCAAAGAAACTTAAGAAAATTTGAATTCTCCATTTACTTTATGCACAATACACAAATTTTCCATTTTTTCTAAGAACGCCAGTCGCAAAGAAATCATCACTAAGATTAAATGCACACGAAATTTCATTAAAAGGAATATTTACATGCAATGTGGTACATTTAAAGTTTCAAACGTAATTTATTGCATTACTTAAACGTCAGGTGATCGACCGCCCGCTGCATCCGAATATAATACTGCATTTAGAATTAAGAAACAATATATTTGGATGGTGTTATGCAATTTATAGCAGTGTTTTTTTATGTCAATTTGTTTAAATTCGCTTCACGCTGTATCCTGCCAGACTAGCACTAGGTTCCCAGACCAGCACTAGGTTCCCAGTGTTAAGACACTCTGTTCCTCATTTTCCGCTCAATTCTGGAGGCATTGGGTGTTCAGTAGCGGAACTTATCGCCCCTCTATGTCCCGACAAACGTAGGTCTGCGAGTGTAAACGAGACTGGTTGTGGATTCGATTCCCACTCGATGAAATAAAATATTTATTTAAATTTATATTTTCATTTTTTCGCTAGTATCAAGGTTAAAGCGCGGCGTTTAGTTCCGTGTAGTATATTATTTATTAAATCACCTTAAAACAAAAACACAAACTAAATATTATTTCCATATTTGATGATAAATGCACAACCACTCTCAATACAATATACAAAACAGCGTAATAGTGAAACTTAACTCTACAAAATCCCACACAATCATAGCAAATATTTCCAAACAAAACAAATATCAGATTAATAGACACATTTGTTTGAATTAGGCCGTAAATAATCAAAATAGTATGAAATCTCGTCAATTATCGATTCGGTATTACTCGATTACTAATATATCAAGATTATTTTGGCTTCAAATGAAAACAAGTTACTGTTTCAGTCAAGCTAAAGCCATTATTAGTTCTGGAAACATCTGTATTTAATACGTAATTAGGTCACATCCGTTGTAATGAGTGGGTATTTTTGAAGATCAATCAGTCAATATGGTTATTTTTATGTTTTAATTTTGTTTGAACGTAAGTACTTACGGTTAAATTTAACTCTTTTGTTTGTACGCGGTGGTTGTTAGATTGTATTAAGTAATTTAGAAATTTTATACCAAAAGTTAGTTGGCTTTGCATAAAAGCTATTAGGTATGTCATTGTTTGCCTAAATATTCATTTAAATAAAAGTAAATATTTATCCAAGTTTATGTTCTCCAAAATCACAAGCGAAAGTCTTCATGTTGGGAAATGCCTTTTCACAAATATTTGTAATTTGTAGAAACTACTTTTGTTATTGATATTTTTCAAGATATAAACGGTAAAAATACGGTAATAATAAATAACGGTAGTTTTTGTTTTATAATCGATCGACGATTATTTATTTTTCCAATATAAGATTTGATATATAGAAAAACAAAACAACACTTAAAGCAGTTCAAGACTTTCGGTTAACAATGTATTATAAGCTTTACTTATCACCATACTGATATTATTATAAATATTGGGCAAATATAGATAAACATATAATTTATAGATAAACATATAATTTTTCCAAATTGTAGGCTATCGGAGTCGGAGCTACCAAGACTATAACAAAATTAATAATATTATAAAAATATCAAGAGGAAAAATCATTCGGATTTATATATAATTATAATTATCGACACTCCTAGTATACTTAAAACATAAACACATTGATCTCAAAAAACCCCCAAAAATTGTTGATAAAGCACAAACCTATATTCAATAATGACCTAGATGGAAGGTTGCTAGCTCAGCAGTGGCCTCGCACAAAATTTAAACAGACGCCGTCCCTGAGATGAAGCCTTGCCTTGATAACATATACTTGAAACAAGATAAAAATGAAAACTGACTATTGACACCTTGACCTGGATTATACTGAAAATGTCTATATTAAATAAATAAATATTTATATTTTTAGATATTATTAGATATATATTGCGTTTTTTAATACATAAATTCTAACAACATAAATAAGTTTACGGATATTTTACATATTTCCGCTAACCAAAGATAATTGCTTAGTATTATCATATGAAAAGAGATTTATTAAATTTTTTCGACATTTTTAAATTGTTATTCTACACTGATGAAAGAAAAATAGGTACTTATTATGTATCAGAGCGCTTGCACGATTTCCAAGAGGCACAGGTTCAAATCCCGCTACGTTTAATTTTTTATACGTTTTTTTAATAAGTACCTATACTTTAATTTATGTTTAGTAAAAAATATATCTACGCTTTTACGCATGGAGAGATTTAAATTAAAAACACATGTATATGCATCAAAGTATTTTAATTAAATGCTTATGTATGTTAATAAAATACTTTAAAGTTTATACAATTTTCTGAATTGCCCTAAAGAATTTTTATGTAAATAATCTGTCAAATAGATAGATGCCATGTATTTTTTTTCTGTCTATAAGGCAGAAAAAAATATACAACAGAAAAAAATATAATTATAAAATCAAAATAGTATATGAACTGGATCTTGTTAATTTTAGTATCAACTATTTAGTATTAAAAACAACAGCAGTTTTTTTTTTTATTTTTAAGTTGCTAAATCTAGATAAAATATTTATTTTTAGGGTGAAAATGATATACTTAATTGAGAATGGTGAGATACTTTTTTTACCATTCCCGTTTTACCTTACATATAGCAAGGTAGGCGAAGGGAAACATGTCTATGATATTCTATGAAAGGAATGAAAGGAGCTACAAAATTTCCCTCGTAATAATATAAAGTATTCATATTTATAGAGAAAAAAGCTACTAAAAGTAAAATCAAATCAAATATCAACTATTATGTTGAGATATTAGCTAAAGAACTTTTAACAAGATATATTTTTTAATATAACCAAATTATTAATTATTATTTTTTTTATATAAACTATTTTATTTTATAGTAATAATTAGGTAACTAGTTTATTAATTTATACATCCTAATACAATACTTGGCGGGACGTGAGGAACGGAAGTGTTGTGATGGAAAGGTTCCAAAGTTCCCTCTTCTATTTTTGTAATACAGCGTGAAAGTGAAAAAAATAATAATAACACATTTTATATTTTGTAGAAACGTATAAAAATTAAAATATAGTAAAGATTTTCATTTTTTTTTTTTAATATTTTTGTAACTTCATCGTAAATTACTTAAAAAATGTTAAAAATATATATTATTCTCACCTACTTACTATAATATATATATTCTTGAACCAGAATACCATTATATGTTTTGCGCTACAGAAAATAAAGTCTTATAAAAAGCCTTATTCATAATGTAATTAAAATTATTATTATATATAAAAAGTTATATATATATATATATATATATATATAATAAGTAATAATATGTTCATATTTTTTGTATTAGGTGATTGTAATATATTTTTGAAGTTTAAGACATCTTTTTTCTTGTATAAATAGTAATAATTATAACTAATGATAATTCTAGATAATGGTGACATTGTTATGTTAAAACATTTATTAGATCTATAAGCCTTTCTTATAGCTACATGGTTAAAAATTATACTGTTTGAGCTATAATATTTTTGCTTTAAGATATAATGTAAAAAAATAAGTAAAACACTGTCATAACATTCAAAACTCAGCAGAGTATATTACTACGATTAAGATGAATAATCAAAATATACAAAATATTGTTGCACTTAAATCTAACAGGAATCGAACTTGCGATCTCAGCTAAAAGTTAAACATGTTATTTGAATAATATTGTACTTTTTAGTTTTTCCTTCAATTTTTTTACTATTTTTATAGCCTCTTTTGATGTAGAGGGGTTGATTTAAGTGTACGTTTGCTTAAGATTTACTTTTTTTCATTTAAAACATACCCTATCCACATCACTCAAATTTTTAAACTCTTAAGAATTGTTAATTCCGTTTAAACTGCTCAAAAGAAGTACCCCGAGGTCTTCTTTGGAAAGCCTGTCCTAGGTTTCGTTATATACTGTATTATACACCAGTTCTTGAATTTTCATACGTAACATCAACTTCTTAGCTGGTCCCAATTTCTTGACGTGTGGAATTAAACTATTAAAGAAACCTATATCCTCGTCTTTAATGACTTCAGGCGTATCACTATTCGCAGCACTTTTCTGGGCTTCATCATCATCATCGTAGAAATCGGCTTCCATGATGATAGGTTTTGTATCGAATTCATCAAATTCATCATCTTTTACGCTAACTTCGTTAGGCGGCGGTTCTATGTTGTAGTAGCTGCTACTCTGATCGGCGGTGGTATCAAAATCTTGGTCTTGCGTAAAATGGTCATCTGTAGTGTCATTTCCTTCATAGTCATTGAATTGATTAGTTAAAAATTGGAGTTTTGGCAAGTATTCCCATTCAGAGCCTTGTTTGCGAACTTCTTTACGTGCTTGGTCTCTTAGATACTTCCATTTCAGTCTTGCTTCATCACCTGAAAACGTAAATATAATATTTTGTAATACAAATTATTTACTAATCAACTATTCGAAATATTACAAGACAACTGTAAATGCTATTTTTTTTAAGAGAACCGATCACTTGCAATTGAATCTGCGTCTTCTCGATATTCAACAGCAAATTTAGCCAACATATAGCTTAATTAGGTTCACAGTTACATAAATGTCATGTCTTGAATTGACAAAAATGTAATTTCAGTTTTGTAGTATGAAGTAAAACAAACATCAACGAAAGTTGCTTTGGTGCCATCATAATAAGTAATACAATAATAAGCCAATAGTTGGCCCAAGTAATAAACAAAATAGAACTTACGCGTAACTCCTAACTGCTGCGAAACCTCCTTCCAACTCTCATCCAATTTGTACCAATTGTGATGACCTTTCAACTGTCTGTTCCAAATTATATCTCTCGCTTGAACTAACTCAATCAACTTGTTCATATCAACATCGATAGTTCTTCTCTTATTGACTAGCAATTTCTTACGCATGGTATACCCTAGTTTTGGCCGTTTAATTGATTCGTCTAAAGCATTGAACACTTCATCATTCGTGTCTTCATCACCTTCTTCTTCAGCCAGGAACTGATGATGAATAAATTTTAATTTCTGGAAGTGTGGCCACTCTGATTCGTTCGAAGACTTCTTCATTTCCTTGCGGCATTGATCTTTGAGGTTCTTCCATCTTTTTCTGCAGTTTAAGCCTGAAAATTATTAAAAATTATTTTTAATTTATACGCTTATAAAAATATACTTAATATTAGAAATATAAATATTGCACCCAATTGAACAAATATTATAAAAAAAGTATTGTTATATATATAGACTAGTGGACCCGGACGCGGCTACGCCTGCTTAAACTATAAGAATATTTATTAAATATATTTTCAGTTTTCAATAGAATTAGTAAGAAAATATAAGCATAAATAAACAAAAAGAATAAGAAGTAGAGACATATTATTAGAAAAAATATCTGAGAAATTGAAAACCAACATAAGAAGTAAAAGTAACTAAAGGATATTCTTAATATTAGAAAAAGTACCTAGAACCCGTACCTAAAAACTACCTAAAAGGATATTTTTTGCCAGCAATATCAAATAAAATAAGAAGAGAACCAAAGTGTATTTTAAATTAATTATATACAGCAAATAAAGTTCGAAAATGTATGAAAATTTATAAAACCATCAACGTCATCTGCCCGTTCGCGTCGGTCATACTCACACTATGCCGCCCGAAGGCTAGGTCCTTGCGAATCAGTGACATCTCCTTAATTATTTATTAGAATGTATAATTTCAATCTAGATAAAATGCTAAAAGTGACTGTTACATTTATTTTCATAAGGATGAATATCAAAATGTCGCGGTAACGGTTGCGTAGCGACGCGACGGTTGTTATTAACATGGCAGAATAAATTGCATGTCAAATTAGAAAGTACTTTAAAATATATTAGTTTATATGTGTAATGTAATGTTATATAGCCTATAGCACTTCTGAAGAATGCAGCTTTCATACAAAACAAAAACAATGTAAATCGGACCAGTAGATCCAGAGATCTTAGCGTTCAAACAAACAAACAAACAAACAAACTCTTCCGCTTTATTATATTAGTATAGATAGATTGGATATTTAAATCATTGTGGATATTTAAATCACTTTTATTTTTGCTCTGTTAAGACTTTCATGTATGAAGACGTTGATGACAGTGGACTAGGCGAAAGAAGTATGTAGAAACCGTTTGGCGCTCCGTTCTCTCTGACATCTGATCTGAGCAGCATTTATATTGAAGTAATCGACTCAATTATTATAAATATTTTTCTAATTTCACCTCTTGCCGCATTCCCCGGTTTGCGGATTTTATACAAATATTTTTTTAGAGGACATAAATAAATACAAAATATTTCGTTTATTTAGCTTCGTGCGGTATCCTGTACAAGTGTACATATTAGGGAAGGCAGACATTGAGACATTTCCGTACCTATGCTATCCGCCGATTCTCGAGACACGGAACTCCACGTCTCGCTTTGCCTTCTTACAAGAGCGAGCAAATTGAATATTTTAATCCCTCAAGTAGGAATCGTCCCCACATCAGTCGTGTTTACAGTCACTCGCTTGTACCACCGGGCCACGACGGCGTCCCACCGGTAAAATATTTTGTCTTAGTAATTAATCAAATTGTCTGAATTTATTACTCGTTGGCGCATATTCAACTTCGCTGCATTAGAACTTTTTTATCTCACATTCGTTTTTATTAGAAAATTCGTAATAATGTTCTTATACCTACTTCAATTTAGTTTTTACGCGTACCAAAATAGTATCACCTGAGCTTATCTAATCTGGGCCAAGCTTTGTTTTCGTACTTATTTATTATTATTAATATAATATAATTTACCAATGAATAATGAAATACCATTTTCATGTATTTAAAAATAATACAATATAAAAACGCTTTTTTTTTAACAAAACATTATGAAGTCAATATAATTCCGCAGTTTTCAGTTATAAAAATTAAAAATATTATTAATCCGTATCCAAATAACATAACGCTTATTCAAAATTCCAAATTATATCTCTATATTTTATAAATTGTATAATTTACAAAATTGAATAAATCAAAAAAACGCATAAAATCGCTATCGACATTAATGTGTCACAATAATTATTATCTATGCCCCATCCAAACTATAAATTACCAACATAGCCAACACAAACATGGCCGCTCCGTAACAAACTCGCTAAACAAGAACAAAAATGGCGTCTTACTTGTAGTACCAACTTCTGCGGCCACTTCGTTCCAGTATCTCTCCAATTTGAACCTGTTCCTATGTCCCCTATAGCTTTTATCCCATAGGCATTCTCTAGCTTGGACGGCTGCTATGAGCTTGTCCATGTTTTTGGCTCTAGCGCCTTTTACTTTGACTTTCATAGCGGTGTTCGGTGTAGCGGAGCGGACGCGGGAGCGAGTGGCGCGACCGACGCGCGGCACAGTACTGGCGGCCCCGCTTCCCGCTGCCGCCGCCGCCCCCGCCCCCGCTGCCCACACGCCTGAGATATCCGCTTTTATTGCAAATGCAACCCTACTTTCACGGTGGTATTGTTGGGCCTAGAGTCTGTTTGTTATAATATAAAAGTTAGATTGTGTAAAGTATAACACACAACAAGACTATTTTATGTTCAAGTCAGTTGTGGCGTAGGGGCACATGCGTGTAAACGGTTGTGAGTTCGATTTCCACTTGAGGAAATTACATATTTCCTATTTCTATATCCTCGCCGTGGTAACGAGGGAAAGCGCGGCGTTTTGTTCTGCCAATCATCACGCAAGGGCTCCAAAATCCGGCGAAAAGTCGGAAACGTATGAATCTTGCCGAGAACAGAGTATCTTAGCGCTAGGTTCCCAGGTTCCCTCTACCTATCTAACTATGTGCGGAATACAGTGTAGACCTATATATACTATGGTGTAACATTATTTCTTTACCGTGTTTAATGCCAAAAATAATTTTCATCCATACCTATATTATAAATTCGAAAGTAACTCTGTCTGTCTGTCTGTCTGTCTTTTACGCAATCAGGCCCAAACCGCTAATTTAATTATAATAAAATACACATATAGAGATACATGAGGGTACCGGGATGAACATAGGATACTTTTTTTTCTTATATTTGTAATATTGTCGATATATACTAATATATACTTATATATACATTAACAAAAATTAGATGATTTGATATTCATCCTTATATGAAAATAAATATAATAGTCACTTTTAGCATTTTATCTAGATGGAAATTATAGTTTACTGTGTAGCATTCTAATAAATAAGGAGATGTTACTGATTCGGAATGACCTAGCCTACGAGTAGTATAGTATGACCGACGCGGTCAGATGACTTTGACGGTTTTGTAAATTTTTATATATTTTCGAATTACTATTTTTTTTTATGTAATTATTTAGGCTTATGTTTTCGCGAGCGTAGCCGTGTCCGGGCCTACTAGTTATTCAATATATCCTAAACTCTATGTTTAGAACTAGAAAATTGTCCAGATAACTACATACTTGTATAACAGTAATATTTTTTGTATAAAATGTATACATACATTTATGTAGTTATAAGGCAAAGGTAGCTTTTTGGACAACTATATCTATTATATACTATCATCCTCGCAATGGGCGTCGAAAAGTTGATCTCTATCATCTTCAATTTAAGTATTTTTCTTAATCTTATTTTTACTTCACCCTCTTATCAACCTAAAAGTTTTAAATGATATTAACGTAGCACAGCGTCAGGGTTCAAGTCAAATCGCTTATACTTTACAGTATAGGAGAAGCTTCGACGGCTAAAAAAATTTAATTTGAATTATAAACCACTTAGCAATATTGCTTGTTGGCTGGTGGAATCTAACCCCACACTTAATCTAACCAAACCAGTAAAACGTACATATTTATAGTAAAAACAATAAAGACGATGACGAGGGCAGTCATGGCGCAGGAGCACAAGCGCGTGACTGTGACCAGGACAGGTTGTGGGATTCGATTCTCACTCGAGGAAAAAAAAAATCCATTTCTTCTCTCTGCTATCCAGGAAAGCGAGACGTTGAGTTTCACCAACTTACACAAGACCTACACAATACCTCCAGAATTCGGTGGAAACCTGAAAAAAAAACCGAAGTAAGAATCAAATTCCCGACTAAACTGATTAACCAATACCATAAAGCCTTACTCTATCTTAGTACATAATACATGTTAATTTCTATATAAACACCTTATTTCGTACAATAACGTCTCAGTCCGTGTCACGTGCGGTCGAAGCCACCGAACTACAAATTATCGCATTTGCCATTTTAAACGTATAATAACGTATTTGTGGGATAATACTTAAGAATACCACGTGGTGACTCTACTTACAATGGCCAGAAAAAGTTTATTAAGTATAATATTTTAGTACAGATCTTAGAAAAGCTTGTGGACAAATCGTACGCAGTAAATGGTTTCGGGGATGGTTGTGGGTTCGATCCCGAATCGGCAGAATTCATTATTTTCATTTCCCCGCATTGGTAAGACAAGGTGCGGCGTTAAGTTATGTGATTCATTCACATCCCAAAAACTTTTTCATAAAAAATTAGCCCTGAAAAATAAAATACATGAATATTTATATTGAATCCTAGGTAATATCGACACCCTCCCATAAAAATATCTCTAGATAGATACGCCCATGGCAATGCCTCAAATTCGGGTGAAAATGACTTCTGAAAAAAAAAAGTGAAATTGAAAAAAAAATATAATATTCTACACAAAAACTTGCCATACCTAGTTTTTTTAATAGTCAGTAAAATATAAAGATTTATTCTAATATGTCATCTTGAATCAGATTTTAAGTTCCAAAGTTTTACCTTGCTGCATTGCGGCTTGCCAAGTCTAAGAAACTTTAAAACAGAGTAGGTGCTTTAAGATTCTTACTGCTACTTGTTCTTGACAGATCCTTTTAACTCGACGACTAAAAAATAAGAAAATAAAAACACGTAAGCCCGCCTAAGTCTGTATGTACTTATGTTATTTTATAAAAATAATAATTTGTATGGAAATTAAAACTAACGACTTTATATGCTGACCATACATTTTATTTCATTGATTGTAACAATGAAGCGATATCGTTTCTTTTTTTTGTGCCTATATTCTTTTTATGGTCTAAACTTTATTAAGGTTTTTAACTAAATCGTAATTTGAGAACCTACATGACACGTGATATATACCGACTGATAGTAATCAACAAATAATCTTTAAATCTGACAGTAATCAATAAATAATATTTAAAAACTATGGTTATATTTTGCTAAGTATTTAAAATCAATAAGTATTGTAACAGATTTTATGGTATAACATCATACCATACCATGCCATACCATAAAAAACATATTTTTTGTTATTTAAAAAAAATATATCCCCAATAGTCTACGTTTATTACCAATTTTATTTGATGACTAAAATTAAGCTACGTATAAAAATACTATAAAAGGCAATTTAATTATGGAGACCGACGACCTTTCGACCTTTATCGATATGCCATAAGCTATAGTACAAGTAATAGTACCGACCCATAAAAAATCTGATGAGCAGGACTAACTAGATATCAATATTAAGGACTTAGACTAGACGCACATTGCGGAATTTTTATTAAAAGAGAAGAAAATAATAGTATATTTCGTTACGGCTATTACGTAACAAAAATTAAAATTTATTTAAATAAAAAATATCTGAATAAAAATTATTAATTGAATCCGACAGTCATTTGTTCGATTCACACTCAGGGAAATTAATAATTCCTTATTAAGTAGAGAATGGAGTCACTTAACACTAAGGGTCCCAGGTTCGCTTTCTTTGCCATATAGAGAATACAGTGTGAAGCTGAAAACTTTTTAACCAAAACCACCACAAACGCCAACATCTAAAAAATCCCCAATATCCACCGAACTGCATATGACAAAAACCAAGAAATCCTTAAAGCTAGAGATATAGAGACGATATTATACGTGAAACGTAGAGTTTTACATAATTAAGTTAGTCGGGCACTGCGCATGAGTGAAGACGAGAGCGGGTCAAGAGTGCTACAGCCAGCAGTCACTGGTGTCAGTCGCTTCTGGCGTAATCTAATTAATAGACACCTTTGTGTTTTACATGTAAGATCTTTTTTTTAATAGCCAAGGAACCTTAGTGTGTTTTTAGTGTGGAGTGACAATTTTGTGCGTTTTTTGGCATTTTTTTTTTTGGTGGATTGGTGTGGTTTTTTTATAGGTAGGTAAACTTAACTTATTAGGAGTATTGTTTGGGTTAAGTTAATAATTAATAATTTTAAAATAGGCTGTAAAATATTATTAATTTATTCAACAAGTAACAGTTAGTTGTTAGTTTTTACAGTAAGATGCAATAAATAAATTATATGTTGCGATTTTTATATTAAACAATTTTTGTTATAAATTTTATTTTATAATATTTTAACACGTTTATATTACACGTCGAGCTCTAACAAAGTAACTATGTAATCAAATCTAAGATTCTGATTTACACTTCTAATTGTTGTATAATCATTACAACTGATAAATATATGTAGATTAGATCACAATACAATATTATGGTAACATCAAGCTGGTGTGATGATGGAATTGGAAGACGGCTGGTGGAACTTTGGACTAGTAAACATATAGGGTTTGCGCTTACATTCGTCTTTCATATGTGTTTTGTTGAAAGAAGTTTAATTTTTTTTTTAAAATATATATTTTTAATTTAACATCGATTAATATCGCATGTAATATATTTTTATAGTTTCACAATCTAGTGTTAAGACACTCTGTTCCCATTAAGTCACTCCCATTCCCTACTATCTGGCATAGCTCAAGTGGGAATTGAACCCACAACCTATCGCGTTTACAATCGCACGCATATGCTCATATGCAACGACTTGCCTCCATGTAATATTTATTCGTGAATCAATTGAATCCATTACAATGAAACTAAAAACTAACTACCACAAACTAACCACAAAAGTGATAAAAGTATTTTCATTCCGCAATTATTTCCTAATACAGCTAAACCATTCAGAACTATATATTAAAAGTCCATTGAACTTTCCTATTAAATAATTTAATTTTCCCAAAAGTTTAAGTTCAGTTTCGTTATTTCGAAAAAACACGTAAATAATAATTAATCTAAATTTTTTATGATTTATGTCTGTTTGTGCTAATTGTACTTTAGATTATTCACATTAGATTTTAAAGTTATTACAGTTCTAATTTGCAGTTTATTAATAATAATTATTATTGACTCTCTAATGCATGTCAATAGCAAATTGAATCCGACGTATATGCAAACTTTATTTGAATACCACATTTGGTACTCCTAGATGAAGGTAACATTTTACATATACATTTGCCTAGGTGGGATCTGAACCCACAATCATCGTTTTTGGTTAGATATCATTCAATTGCACATATGACAGTTATGTTCCTAAAATTTAATTAATTTCTATTAAATGCTAAGCTTCACATACACATAGCTTACCATAGGGAACATAATGTTGAGACACTTCGTCCACCATTAAAACACTTCCGCCAGATTCTCAACGCAGGCACTGAGTGGCGGTTATGAATAATATTTGTATTAATTGAATAATTTCTATAAAATAATAAATAATCTAATAAATGGCAAGAAATTAATATAAATCATAATATTTTTCTAAAAGTATTAAAAAAATGACTACTAATCAAATATAGAGCCTCATTTTTCCTATACCTATCCATGTGTACCATATAGAGCTCCAGAGTTTATTAATTTCTGATAAAGTTTGAAAAAATCTATGACACGCACGTAAATATAACAAATCATTAACTTATTAACTTAATAAATGGCTATAAATAGAAATAAATTGATAATATTTTCACAAATAACCGCCAATCACGTGTAAAGTCACATTTTTACAGTACCGTGTGTGTATTACCTTGTATGTAGAGTTCACGTGCTCTAGGATTACGGCCTGGTTACCTAAGTAATCGTGTTCCCGGCGACGCGGTTCATTTGTAGGGGATTTCCGTACACATGCCCTCTGTGAACTTTTGCTTTATGTATATTTTGTATTGAAAATCCTTTTTGAAAGTTAATCTAAAATATTGATGTTGTCGTTGCCTAGTAGCGTAGCGTCTGATCGTATACGTGAGGGTTGTGAATTCGATTCCGACTCGATGTAACGAAGTATTTTTATTCCGACTCTCATCACGTAATGTATCGAAAATTAACCGGAAAAAAGAGAATATTAACACTACGTTTCATCTCCCTACCCTGATATATGAAAAAATGTGGCTATAGATTCTCTTCTTCTAGAAAAATCTTATCAATATGTTGTTTGAAAAAACTTAATATGGTTATTTTAGAAATTTATCAAAAATTTATTACCTATTTCTTATTTCAGAGTATTTATATTTACCAATCAGGAGTGATTAATTATTTCATAAAACTCTGTCTTAAGCTTTACTTCCTAAATGAATTGGAACAACTAATTAATGTTCTGTAATTAACGCTACTATAAATAACAACATATAATTAACAAACAAAAACAATATCTAGATGTATGAAGAAAATAAAAAGACAAAATATTTTAATTAATTTTCCACACAAATATTAATTCAACCAACATATCGTTAGGACTAATGAGAAAACCTCACACTGCCGCGTCGTGTGACATATATGGGACATGGAAAAATAATTGCATGGCCTCATATAGGACAACGACCTCATAGAATCTATCATCTCTGAGGATCAAGACGTGTTCCTCGCGCTACAAGTACAATCGATGTACCATGTGTGCCTTAATTACTGTAGGATAATTTCATTTAAAGATGTTAATGTTAAATATGACATTGTTTATTTAAGTGTAAGTTCATGTTTATCATTATAAAAATGTGCTAGAAGGTAATGAAACTTCGATAGAAAATTATACGTTACATTATACATTTTTATTTATTTTTAATCTCCGTTTTCTTTTTCAAACTGAATTTTCTGAGATGAAAAACCTAAATGTAAATCTTAAATTATGCATATACACAATATTTTGCAATATTTCAATAATTAAGAAGTCAATATTTCACTATACATACAAGTACCTCATTGAATGTTCTAAGAAAAATATATAATTTGCGCTTAATTAAATGGATATTAAAAAAAATAAGAAAAACAACAAGTGTGGTGAGGTGAATTAACTGTCAACAAATAATTTGTTGTAAAATAATTAATGACTAAAAAATGTGTTTACTATAAAAAACAGAAAAATAAGAAAATTAATATTATTTTCAGGTGCTAATCGACGTATGGAGGGGCGGCATCATGTCGAGCGTGACGGGAGCGAGCATGCTGCGCACGCGCAGGAAGGATGTCAACGTCAAACCAAATCGAAAGTAAGTTATGGATATTATATTATTAAAAATCTTAAATATAACACATTTCGCTACTACTTTTAAGTGTTTCAAGTCTGGATTTTTTTGTGTGAAAGATGAGGTTAAATATAATGAAATATTTATTTTGTATGAACAATACAAATACTTTTGCCCCGACCTAATATATCAGTTTGGAGAACTTAGTGTTTTTTATAATTTTTATAAGGTCTAACAACTCTTTGCTTTCCACGATTGCATCAAAAAAGTTGAAAGATACAAACGAAATATCTTATCAATAAATATAATATTAACAGGTTGGACAGAAAATCATCCCGGGGCATGTTGTACGAGAACGAGGAGCTACGTCTGCGCACTATCAACATAAATGCAGAAGTTGAAAGAGGTTTAGTGTTATTTATTAAATAGAAATCAAACTTAATTCTAAATTAAGTATTCTATACAACTAATGGAGTAAATTTCACAACTCGGCTCTATCTATGAATGACTGACGTCATATCTCTCCATTATATACTAAAATGTGTTTCTTTTTCGCCTTCGCGTTTATATTTCGTTGTCGCGGTAATTTCTTTAAGTATACGAAATGAGAATATTCGTGTCCTAATATATTTTTTAAATAAATTCTTGCCCGAATGTCGTTACGGCGACGGAGATAACTTGCTAGAGTTGCTCAGCTTTATGGTACGGGTACGACCACTGGAGAAGGAGTCTGAATTACGTTCAAAAATTTTAGGTTTTTTAACATCTTTGTATATATACAGTATATTATTTAAATCTAAAACAACTAAATTATAATCATATAATTCCAGGTCAATCAGACATAAAAAAATTGAAACGTGAAAATGAACAGCTCAAAAGGGAAATATCGGCGTTACGCTACGAGTACGACCGCCTCGACCGCATGCTGCGCGAGCGGAGGTCCTCGCCAGAACATTCGGACGTATGTTATTTATTATTATTATTTATTTAAGTACTAATAAACATTAAATTATAAATATAAATTATTGGATTTAATTAAAACAAGTAAGATAATGTGGTACATCGACTTTGTTAAATAAATTCGCTATATTATAGATATAAAATTAGAGGTAGAATCTTTAGCAAATTGAAGTACGACACCTAAAAATTAATTTAACAAAAAAAAGTAAAAATTTGAACGTTTAAAATTTTCTATTCCTATGGAAACCATTTCTTTTTATTTTAATTTCATATTATTTAAAATGCTCGTTTTATTATATGACCTTAAGAATTATGCATAAATATTCTAAGTGCCATACACGTGCTTTTGAAGTCTTTGCCTTGGGATAATGCACGCCACTTACAAACTTAAGTCTAGATTTAGTTCAAGAATAGGTTCACCTAGTTTTAGACGGTCTTTACAAAGCTAAAGTATTTTTTAAAAAAATGATATGTTCAAAATTCCTTTTCCTTTTGTTATAGTCAATTTTTTCGAAAAAATATGTTTTTTTTTGCATTTTGCTTATATTACTGTGTGATAGAATTAATTTAATGTTAAATTTAGTGTTAGGTCACACCGTTCAAATCCAATACTTCGATTTCATTAATAAGAAAATGAGAAAATATTTAATAAGCATAAATATATTTATATTCTTTTGATTCGGAATTTTAACTCACAACTATAACAAAATGTCGATAATTCTACTTAGGAGCACTATTCAGTTTTTTTATAATTGCTACAATCTTTATTTAATTTTTAATTTGTTTAATTTATTTTATTTTGTTCACGCGACAGTCTCAGTCACAATACGACGCTTGCGATTCTGAATATCCCAATGTGAGTATGGAGATACAATGTTTCATATAAGAAACTTAACTTCATACTTTTGTAAATATTTATATTTAAATAACATTAAATATATTTATTGTAAAAATATACAAAAAATGTGATTTCTAAGGTAAAAATCAAGAAATTCCATTTGTTTCTATATTATTTAAATTTCACTTGTTATATAAATTTTCAGTTTCATTTTCTTTTTATTATTATATAATTTTATTATTTTTATTTTGCATGTCATAGTGTGAACCTGAAAATTACGAACCGGCCGACCATAGCGTAAGTGGCACTATATGTAGATTAGACTCCTTCGTTAGTATTCTATATAATATACTCTTGTATGCTATAGTTAATTATAGTTATCAGTAGTTTAAAAGAATATATAAAAATATTCCATAAAATAATGCTAGAAAAGTAAATAACCTTATTCAAAAATAAAAACAATTTCGTCTCTAGATATAATTTAATTAACTCTATAAACTCCTTGTTTGTCCTTGTACTGTGTTCATTGTTGTTTCTTTTGTACTATTGTTTTCTTTTTTCCATCGTATGTTATAAAATATTTAATATGACTTTTTAGTAACGTTATAGTAAAATGTAGCGCTCGTTCGTTCGTAAAACTTATTAAAATCTAAGTGTCACTAATTCGTTTTTTAAATACTACTAATATAATGTCAATTTAATAGGAAGGTATATTTATTTTTAAAATACTACATATTTTAATATGTTTCAGAGTTTGTTTTAAAATTTTAAATTTATTTCACAATTTAAAATAAATTACAACTCTATTAATAACAGTGATATATAATAGATAATAGAAAAAAATATTGTGAAATGATAAAAATTATTACATTTTTATTACAAATTAAAATCAATTAAATACATATACTGACTCCAGCTTAATTATATTAAACATATTTTATATGAAAAAAAAAACATTTTTTTTCAAAAGTTAAAAAAAAAGCATTAAATCCCTATTTAATTTTGGCCAAACAAAAAGCCACCCTACACATACGTAATAAAGCACAGTATCATATGGCAGGACAGCGCGTCGATATGCAGCGCGTGCCCCGAGTGCGCGGACGGCTCTGTACGCGCTGTTGCCTTTCATGATCTGAGCGTCGTGCCCGAGGAAGGGGAGGAGAGCAAGGTGAGATGGCATTTTAATTATTTTTGTGTATGTTTGTATGTGTGTTACGTTATAGCTTTAGAATTAGTATAAATTGTATTAACATAACAATAGATTAACTTGAGTGTAAGCCCATCATCTCAATCGGCGACAGACAGATAGCGGTCGCCCGTTTGGCACGGGAACTTTTAGATGAAGATGAAGTGGAGAAAAAAAATAGCTTTATAATAGATCTAGTTGAAAATAGTACTATTTGTTGTTAATAATTAGTTGTCTAGTATTATAAGATATTAGTTTTGCTTAGATCAGTTTTTCCGCAAGACCAGAAGATTTTTATTTTTGATTCAGTTCACGTATACAGTTTTAGCCCTATTTAGAGATTTTGTAGCTATTTATATTTCATATATGATTTTCTTCGTTATGTAAACGACAAAAGCTTGGCAGAATTCTGGAGGCATTACCATTATAAATAAATAAATAAATTACGTGTTGAGTTCCGGAACTCTACACACAATGCTTCCAGAATTTGGCGAAAAGGGGGCATGGAAGTGTCTAACACTATGTCCCTTTGTTACCTCTGAGTACCCTGCTATGTGCCCCCACATATAGCATGAGACTATTAATTTAAATAATTTATACTTATTCCTTCGAGTAAGTCAAACGTACGTGTGTTAAATAATATATCAAACATTTCAAATGAGCACTGTTTCATTTACTCGAGTGGGAATCGAACCCATAATAGTTGAACGTAAGTGTCCATACGGTCAATATAATGTTAAGTACTTTAAACTTATGGAAAATGTGAAAAGGAATTGTTTTCAATTGTTTACGTTTTTACTGTCTCGTACGTAAAAAGTAAGTAGTAGGTAAATATTTAGTCTAGACAGATTTAAGTTTCATTTTTTAAATAGATAACACTGTTTAAACATTTTATATTTCTACGTTAACATGAGTTCTGACAAATATTTATTTTAATATTATATTTTTTTAAAGTAGTAAATTTTCAATGTCCTATAAATTAATAGCGAAATACTACCATAGTTATGTTGTGGTTTAGCAATTAGTTGCTTGCTCTGAAATTTCCTTATATTATGTAGTCAAAACTAAAATATAAATGAAAATAAGATAACTAAAAATAAATAAATAACAATTCTAAATATTCTCGTAAATGCAATATCCACTTACAAACTATCCACTAAATCGACATTTAAGAGAATATAAATCAAATATTTTACTTTAAAACGTTCACAAGCGAACGCTATTTAAAGGCAATACATTTCCAGTCACACATACTCATACATGCGATTGACGTATTAATCTTCACCAAGCATTCGTACTACAAATAGAACCATTAGACGCTATACTGAAGAAAACTGAACGTATACTCTATAATCGACAAGTGTTTTACTTATATAAGAAAATAGTAAAAAAATGAGTAAAGAAATTGAGTAATCTGAGTCAAGGGCGGAAACGTTTTGTATCGTTTGAAAATATTGTGGCACCTCATGTAAAGAAATTATAAATAAACCTCAGTAGAGTCTGGCCGGTCGCTCCTATCGCACAGTGAGTCGGATATCCCGTGATGTGTCCGGAGACATGGTTTGTTCATATTATTTAGTTTACCTGAATGTGCTTTTTGTGTTTTTCACGTTTAAATTCACTTTTTGAGTGCTTTTTTCTTTGATTTTACCTGAACAAATAGTTTTTCGTTGCAATTTTGTGAGTACTATACGTTTCTACTATCATTAATAGGTTAGCATGTAAATATGACCTGGATAATCTATTTCTAACTGAATATCTAATGTTATTGACAGCTAATTTTGAACTAGGAATTTTGAAGTTTTATTTAATTTTTTTAATAATTTGAATGTATTTTTTTTTCTAATTTTGTATACTAAATAATGTCAACTACAAACAAAAGTGATGTTCATCTAATCTTAAAAATGTTAATTACTAAAGTGATTAACTCTACCAAAACTCTACCTTTAAGTGTCAAAGTTCTTCCTAAATTACTAATCATGTACATACATTTCAAATTAATTTTCAATATACTATGGCAATGTTCTTTTTTTCTACTTCGATTATAATTCCATCAATATATTCAATCTGCGGAAGCGTGACGCGCGTCGCGTCCTCAAGTAATAACGTGACAAATCTGTCGAGGTGACGCTGTTCCTAAATATGAAACGATCAAAGAACAGTTGGGACAAACCGCACTGGTGCCGTTTGATTTGCCTATAAACTTCATTTTATAGTCCCTATTCATTTATTTTTGGGTCAACCTCAAGGAGCATAATGAAGATGGCTTATTTATAATCGAAAACCTTACAAATTTTAAATATTTTATTAAATGCTTAACGCTTTAATGACTAATTTCTATCTTTTCTTGCTTATAATATATAATTGTAAATATATATTTAAAAAATGCATAATCTGTGCATGCACTTTCCATTTAAGAGGAAAAATATAACTTGTTTTATTAAAACATGCACGTTGGATGAGAGCTTACACAATATTTTAGAATTCATCTTTGACCGCTTATTGTTACAGAGCGGCGCTGCCACTCCCTGCACTTGCGATGAATGTCAAACAGATGCGAAACGAGCGGACGAGAACAACCAAGCGAACAAGAAAGAAGCGATAACACCAAATAACACGACGCAATCACAAAACAATACGAAAACGACGCCAAATAAGGCAGACAATGGGTCGGATAGGACGGTCGACGTGCTAGTTCACGATGCTCCTAATATGCCGAGGTTCTTCCAGTGTATGACGTCACAGCCGTTCCCCGGACCCGGGGCCCACCCACCTGGCTTCGTAGTCGCACCCTACCAGCCCCCACGCTTCCATAATGGCGGCAATGTCGAAGACTTACTTGGAGATGTCCAGTCGACGGCCACGATACAAACTACATACATTCAACAAAATTCCATATTCATGTGCAACACCAGAAATATTGTTCAAAATAAATGTTGTTGTCAAAGCCGGGATACGAATGCAAAGACTGAAGTTTGTCCGGAGCAAACGCCGAAATGTTACGTTACAGAGAAAAATATTGAATTAACATACGATTATCCTAGAACGAGACCCATTCCAAGCAATCCCAGCCAAAAGTCTGAAGAAGTACAATCAACCACTACTGAAGTAGCGAGCACTGTTGTGTTTGTGGAAAAGAAAATGCCTGTAAAGCCGAAGAAATTCGATTTCTTCTTTCGATCACGATCTGCACCAGTCGGAGAAAACGAAGAACCAATATACGCTACAGTCAACAAATTACCCAAAAAGCTACGAAGAATGGAGCTAGCGAACTTGGAAAAAGAAGTTGCGTACAAAAACGGCGAAATAGATTCGTCCACACGAACTGAAATCACATTAAAAACAGACACAGATTCTCAAGCGCCACCGCCAGATGATGACACTAGTCGATCTGAACGGGAAAAGTCGACTGTATTAAGACAAGAATCTCCTAAAGCGAAAAAGCGGAAGAGGTTTTCGCTTACATTCAAAAAGCGTGAGAGAAAACGGCGAGAGAAGAAAGATAAGAATGGTGTGAAAAACGGTGTGCCAGTGTTAGTTGAGAGTGACAATGAGAGGCTGCTAGAGGAGCAGGAGGCGCGGCACCGGCACTGCCCGCGCCACCGGGCCTCCGCCACCAGCCCGCGCTACAAGCGGGACAGCTACCAGGTACACGCAGGAATCCAATGAGGCCTAACATTTTATACCAATTTACTATTATAATAAGAAATAATAGTTTCAAAGCAACTTAAGTATTCTGTTAGTTACAACCGCACTCTTGAATGATCATTTAAACGTATAATGTAGCTTAAATCCTTATAATTTTTTTTTAAATTAACATCTATGAGTGTCAAATTAATTCTATACAAAATTGTTTTAAAATGTTGCCTTCATTGGGGTAATCACACGCTTAATTAGTTGCTTAATGTATTAGACTAGTATACATTGTGTATTTGTACTGTTATATATGTATATTATACTATATTCAAACATAGTTTGTATTATTGTCACCACATCCTCACAAATACCACGTCGGTGGGCAACGCGTGTGATTGCCCCTTCATTTCCTTCATTATCGTATTAGAACTACTTTTAGCGTTTCGTTTAAAATTTTGAAAAAGATACTCCATGGCTATTAAGATACCTTCGTTGTCCACTTTCCGTTACCAGAGCGAGGAAGTGAAAATAATATTTCATTTTCTCGTGTAAGAATCGTACCCCTAACCCGTCGCGTCTACAGTCTCACGCTTGTCCCCTGCACCAGGACTAGCCTACAATGCCTATACATAATATTGTTCATTTAGACCATATCATCTAGATAATAGTCGAAGTGGACAAAAACAAAAAGCTACTAACAATAACATATATCAAACAAAATATACGAGGATAATCTTTTAAATCGGAGTGAATCGAAAATGTAGTACTTGACCATATAATAACCGTTATCACAGCGAGGAAATGAAAATAATAATTCCCCTGAGTGGAGCTCAAATCCACGACCGTCGCGTTTACTGATAGAGGCTCGAGCTCCTGTTATGTTGTCCTTTATAATTTTATTTTAGGCCTCTTGGCCTAATATTGTAAATATTATTACAAACGTTTTTAATAAATACGACAATTTGTATAACCCTAATCTTAAATAAAAATTAATTACACTTATTTTTAACATTTTTAGAGTGTTATTACCACACGTATAAAATTTGGCTTAATTACACTTTTTTCAGGAGATGACAACCTCCCATTCGGAACACGAGAGAACCAACAGTATGTGTTCATCTGTAAACTCTTTAGCTTCGGCGTGCACTCACAAAAGTCGAAAACTCTCTGCCGCGCCTCAAGACGGCTCGATACCCTGGTGTGGCTGCTGGGGGGCTGGGTGTGTGTGAATACAGTGAAGTGAAAAAAAACTTATTTAAATTAAGACTATTTATGGATAAAACGAACAGTTTTAGCGTTAAGGAAATAGTGATTTTATTGTATCTGTCAAAATGTCATTTTTAATAATATATAATTGCGTTCAATATGTTTATTATCTGTCTGTGGCAGCATAGCCATTTTTTGTGTCTGTCTGTCTGATTTATGTTTTTTATATTTTATTTAAATATTAAATATGACATTTCGATAGCTATGAAAGTATTATTAAATTAATATCCTTTATTTATTGTGATATTTCATTCAATATTTGCATTTCCTAGATAACAAGTAATTTTTTTTGTAAGTTAGCTAGAATAGTAATTTAAATACCTACAGTTAACTTGAAAGAAATAAACACAATTCGTAAGTTACTCCGCCTCTTTAGGAATATCCCTTTTAAACCTTAAAAACAATCCTTTAATGATCTATCATAGTAAATAAAGTTAGTATTGAAATATGAAATAATAAGTTCAAATGTAGTATGGTCAGAATATTTAGAATGTCACATAATAGGTCCTGTCACCTGCGTGTATCGTTTCATTTTCAAGGTTTTATAAAGCTATGTAAGGTTTAAATGTAAATAACGTAATACAGTGAAGTTCAGAATGAAAATGTAAAATAAATAATTCACTCAAATTATGGACTTTTTTCTGTATGTTTTTTTTCTTGTAATTGTTATCCCACTCAAAAGCAACGTGGATATCCAACATTTCATTTCGTGTTTAAGCAGTAGCAGATACATTTGTAGGTGGTGATTATAGCATAAGGTTGCAAATATTGTGAGGCGCAAATATTTGCTTTATTGAATAAAAATTTTCAAAATCGACATAAGATATAGAAGAAAATAAAACAAAATATTATTACATAGATGGTTATTTATTATAAAATATGACACATTCTTTTGAACTGTGTTTTACAGTTATTTGAGACGCACATAGCAAAATTGTTTGTACTAACACTTCAATTATTATTCGACCAACTTACACAATATTTTATTTCAAGACAGTCTAAAAAGTTTAAAATAACATAACAACAAGTTGTAAAATATTTTTATTTTTGCTTTTTGAATAGTAATTGAAGTATCAGAAAACGAAGCGTACATTGATTCTACTTTAGAACATTCGAGAACCTACCAAAACGAATGAGGGACGCGAAAACAAACTTAAAATCACATTGTATAGCAAATTCGTTCCAAAAAATGGCACATTAATAAAAAAAATCAGTTTAAAATAAAACTGTTAAAAATCGCATTAAACAACAAATATATGGCTTTGAAAATAAAAAATAAATAAATAACTCGAAATCAATCAATGTACAATATTTACATCGAATATTTATACGAAATGTATTTAAAAAAAATTAAAAGGGGACGTGGAGTTTTATTGAGAAGCGAATATGTTTAGAAAAGGATAGCATAGATATACATAAATAGACAAGTTACTTGCACTTTCCTGATAAATCATACTAAAAAATCATATTTCTCTTTTTTAATATATTTTTAAGGAAACCAATAAAAATTTTAAATCATTCATTTAAAACTTAAAAATCCGTTTAATTTTGTCATAAAAATTAAACAACTAAAAATATTTATTAATCATTACAAATTCAAATAACTTGTCTACTACACATATATTATATAATAAAGTAGGTTCAGTTATTTTTCCTTCCATTTGTAATATACATAGTAAAATATAAAAAATCCCGCATCATTCCCCTATTGGACACGATCGTGTCTCTTTCCCGCGTGATGTAAGAACAACACGCGAGAAAAAGGCCGCTATATTGTTCATAATGATAAAAACTTACGTAACACCTTATTTTACTTAACTCGAGACATCTAATATATTAAATACTTAATGATAGTTACATCGATTTCACATTTAAAACGCAAACATAATTATAGAAATTGCATTTCTTTCTATATATAAAAGCTTCGAGTAGGATACATTTTACATTATGCGAGTTTGAACCGAAATAGATTTTTAAAACATTGCACTGGATATAAAATTTATAATTTTAACTTAATTAATAATAATTAAAAGAAAAAAAGGAAGATCAACGTATAATTGAATATCATAAAAGAATCGAGTACATAAACGATGATATTGCAAAAATTTAGTCACTACTTAAAATCTACAGAATTATAAAAACAATTTACTACATCGATTTGTTGAATTCATCATCAAAAGTATATATAAACAAACTATACACTAAAAAAGTTAAAATCATATTTAATCTGTTCACACAAAAAAAAATAATGACTAAATTTTTCGCCAATTCTCACAACAAATTAAGAAATATTTAGAAATAAATATACATATAAAAATATGTTTTTTTGTATATAAGAACATAATGTCTATCATCAGTCTATTAAAAACCACTTAATAGGCCATCCGCTTTATAAACGGACCTTAACTTTGCCTAAATATTTCAAAACTCTTAAAACTAAATACAATAGATGTGATGTGCATAGAAAAAAAACGAAATAAAAAAATATAATCCAATCTTGTTAATGTTAATTAAAAAAAGTCCGCTTTTAAATTAATGGACGTCAATATTATAAGCAACAAACAAAATTACATTGAGATCGATTTCCTCTAAACGTATGCGTGTATATAAGTAAATAATTGTTAATAATATATCAATTAGTTACAATAATTTAAACATCAAGCTACAATCAAAGGCAATCCATATATTTAAAAAAAAAACCAAAATATTGGCCATTTAAACATAAATTGTAAATTATAAAAATTTAATTTGGTATGTAAATAAATAAATCAGTCTCGTATAAAATTGAAATACAATTCGAGCTGCTTTAAATTGGACAGAATAAAAAAAATATTGTTATTTTAATAATAAAAATAACGGGCAAGCCTGATAGGCCAAAAAATAAGCGTATTTGGCAAGAACTTTAAAAAACAAATATCGTAAGCCAAGGACATAATCACCATATTGTTGTTTTATTTTTTTGTATTGTTGAATTAAAAAAAAATAGAAAAACTTTCATACACAATTACCACAATAATTATATATATACGTTTCCACTATATTACATTATAGATAATCCGAATAAATCGGCTGACGGAATGTGCACGGTGTTTCATACATACCGACTTACAATAAAAAATCCTCATTGATAAATATTTGTGCAGTTCTTATCTAATAGCGACTACTTTTTAAAATACTGATCCAAATTTAGTCAATACCCCCAAATTTAGTCCATTCATATAAAAAAGCGTTAAATACGGAAGCGACGCGGTCTAAGCATAATATGATATGACTTTTCCAAACTGTTTGCAGTCAAAAAATATGTATAACCGACTTCTATTAACAGTCACTTTCAATACACGAACTGTTAAATATTGTTATATAAAAATGGGCCGAATATAACAATTGTAACATAAATTTTGTGACAGCAACAATCTCTCATACAATATAATCAATAATGACATCGTCACATGTCAAAAATCTGCCATTTTGTATAGTATTTTATTATATGTTAGATTTTACTGTTTAAGTCCAAAATGTTATATACTCGTTAGGAAGTCGGTTAAGGTGACGCACTATCACTGGAACGGTATAACCTTATAGTCCACGACGTGTCACACGTCGTCCATCACAAATGCTACATGCATTGTGGGTTCCTGGAACGGAATATAATATATATTTATAAAAATGTTTTATTAAGAAATAACAATTTAAATATGTTAAATTATATATTAACTATTGATTAATTCTACAAAAATTATAGCATTTCTAACTTTTGACTTTTTCTACATTTTTATTTATGCAGAATATCTATACAATATATATAAAAGGGACAGAAATTCTACCTTGGTACTAATTCTTGTTTTACGCCTGCGCTTTAACAATAAAATAGAACTTAATGTCAAGATATTCAATCTATATATAAAAGATACCCAAAAAAAATTTAAGGAACCTGCTGTCTTTTGACCTTGAGTCCAGATGTTTATAAATACTTACCCATTGCCCTCACACCATAACAAACGCCTCCTGCCCTCTAAACAGGAAGGGGTGCTGGTCTATCATGGTCTGCACAATGTCCTCCAGGTAGGGGCGGGTCATCTCGAAGCGGCCCATGTCCGAGAACTGCACGGGCAGGAGTGTGGGCCACCAGCAGATGGCGAGGTTCTTGCTGTCCATTGAGTTCAATTTTGAATTGTCTGCCACCCTGTAGAACAATGTTGTGTTGTTTTTGAAAAGAGAAAAATATTTATTTATATGTAAAAATATATTAAAATTGAGTTATGCCATGAATGTTTGTATTTTGCATATGAACTAGCTTTAAACAAAGATGGCAATGCGTCGTCATGAAAGTTTGATCATTATGTAAACAGTTTTATATATATTAACTTAAATATATTTAAATATAATTAACAAATAAAAGTCAGAACAACTGAGGAAAAAAGATTTGTAAAGTTAAAGTTTAATTGGGATAAAAAGTGGGATGATATAATTGAGACATAATTAATAATAGCTAATAGGAAACCAAAAGAAGTTTAGTATTTTAAAATGAGCTAGCATCTTGATTTTGTTAGTTTTTGGTTAATAAATAATGTTGCTTGATGTTTATGAAAGATATAAAAAGATATAATTGCTTGCAATAGTCTATGTTCATGAACTACAGAAACCTCTTAAACCAAAATCAATGATTATTAAATGAAACATTTTACACACACAAGTTTATTAGATCAGACAACACAAGCAACCATAAAGAGGCGCAATACCTGGCGAAGTGGTGCAGCAGATAGTCCAGCGTGGCGCGCGCAGGCGGCGTGAGCGCGGACGCGAGCAGCGCCCGCAGCGCCAGCAGCCGCCAGCTGCGATCCTTCAGCTCCACGCCACCCGCTATGCAGCCGCGCATCGCTGCAACGTGGGGATTATTTAAATCGTAATCATTAAAAAAAAATACCTCAACTTTTCACCACATAATATATCGAGATAGACAGAAACCCCCAAGTTGGAGTCGAATTAACAAGAGCGGTATTTACTTTGATATACTCAAATAAAATAATAACATTAAACAAACATACCAGCAATGTCTTCCAACTGCGCCATACTGGTCTCGTCCAACAAAGGAGGTAGTTTCTTAGAGAAGAAATCCTTGAGAGCGGTCGCTACTGCATTCACTGGGATATCTAGTGACTCTAAATCTATGTTGGGATCTGGAAATTATTTAAATAAATATAACTTATAATAAAATTTATTAAGTGTTTAAAATCGAAAGAGATTATCAATTCCATTTTTTTTTTTTTGTTTTTCATTCATTTTAGGAATTTTGACTGAAAGAACCGATTGAACCGATTGAAGACTCTTAAATATTACTCTCTTAAATATTCTTGATTGTTTAGAAGATAATCAGTTATTGAATTACTTTACAATATGGGTATTTGTTTGATATTCAATTTTTTGGCCAAATCTCTATCTTTGCATATTTTTACTGGAAAAATATTCCTTTTACAGAAGTTGGTTGAAAATTTTCATTTTTTTAATTTTCACTTTGTTTATTACCGCATATAACAGATTAAATAGAGAAAATTTAGTTTTAAGATCCTTACCCATTTTCCACAGATTTTTTTTACATATTACATATTAAGCGGCGAAACTCAACACCGCGCTTTGTGTTGTTACCAGAGCGAGGAAATAAAAAATAATAAATAATTAATTCTCCCGCTTGGGAATCGAAACCACAGCTATCTTGTTTACATCATCATATGTAACAAAAGTAGTATATTACATACCATCATAAAACTTGCTAAACAACATATCGACGTGCGCTCGGTTGCCGGGTACTCGGTACAGCCCCTCAGAGGCGAGACCTTCGTGCTCTATGAACTCTATACACTTCTCCACGAAAAGAGGTACGCCATGGGGACCCTGCGGTAGATTAAATTATTATTATTATTGGTTTTAGTGTCTTTGGTATATCCGACATTTGGTATATTCTAAAGTTTTAACTATGAATAGAAAGAAAATATAAATTTATTTTAAATACCTGAGGTCCCCAATTCTGTATCGAATTTGTATTTTGCAATTGAGATGAGTTCTTCTTGTCTTTACTCTTTGAGAATTCCTATGACATATAATATTTTTTTATTAAAAGTATAAAACTTCACATATTGCATAGTATTTGTTGGAATTAAATTTTATTGAAGCCACATTTGCTCTGTTACTTATTTAAGTAACAGTTAAATAAGGTGGCAATAAGCGTAAATAAATGTCGACGTAGCGTGATAACAACTTAAAGCTTAGTGACCAACCAAACGTGACGTCGTCACTTAGTGTAACATCACATATTCAACAGTTTTAGATAGAACTAGCAAATAGTAGTACTAGCAATTTTAGATAGAAGTAGTCCACTCTACAACCGTTAATGTGTGACGTCATTAGTCACTATCCAAGTCTAAAAGGTACCTTATGCCGTCTATCGTGTTTCCCGAACGCCTGCCTCCGCCGCGAGTCCGCAGCCGACGAAGATGAGTTGTCTTGAGCGGACGACGGGTATTCACCGGATAGCATCTGAATATTCAAAATAAAATCAAATATTTCTTGTTTTCTGATTACTATATTACAGTTTACAGTCGCACGCTTGTGCGCCACAAGTGTCCTCAACTTTAATCGGCGACAGGTTGTTGGTTCGATTTCTACCCGAGGAAATGAAATATTTAATTTCCTCGAGAAAGATCCTCGCGTCAAAACACTCTGTTTCAATTAATTTTCGAGTAATTGAGTGTTTTGATTACCTTGTTGAATATAAAATAGCATTTGAATAAACTCATAATATTCTTTATAAAGGATAGAGTGTGAAGGTACAAAAACACAAACAGAACAAAAAAATATTTTCACTTAGATCAATCACTGTAGATTCTTGCAAAATAAATATTAAGGGTACAAAAGACTTAAAAAATCATTTTACGATACACAAACACATACACATATTAATTTAAAAAAAGGAACAAAATAAATTATTAATATGACCTTATGAGTGGGTTCATGATGAGGGGGCGGTGGCAGAGGTCGAGGTCTTCGCGTCTCTCCGTCAGAACTGCCTTCGCTAGAATCACTCGCAGCTGCTAGAATTAAATAATTATTAATTATACGTAACAAAATTACTTATAAACCTGGTAAAAGAAATCGAAATACTGAAATTGGAACACTCTGACCACCGTTACATATATAGATATAACATAGCGTTCAAACCAGTAGTTCTTGAGATTGGTTATATCAAACCAATTCTTCAGCTTTATAAATCAATAGAAACTGTTAGTACAGTACCTTTATCCTCCTGTGTCCTTGCCCTGTATCCAGTTGGCAATTCCGGTGGTCCCACAAACATACCCAACTTTGGTACTCTTGGACTTTGTACTGCTACTAGGTTACCTAACGATCTGCAATAAAAAAACATATGAAGTTAAGTATAAGTTTTTTAAAGTATAAGAAAGTAAAGATATACACAATATTCGTAATTGATTTTGTTACACCAAATTTTGTCTCATGTCTCAAGTGGAATCATATTTTTGTATAAAAATGCTTTATATACTGTAATAATTACTTCGTAATAAACACACTTCGTAATACATCGAATAATAAACTGTACCGTTTTTTATAATGGCGTGGTGCGTGGTGCGCGTGGTGAGCATGTCTGCGTCGCACGTGGGCTCGGGCACCGCCCGACGCCTCACTAGAACCTGAACTGTCCGTTTCTGAGAACGCTGAAAATAATAATTATAATATTATATTACCGTTTATAAGTAACATATTATGTTACTTGAACATCCTAATAATTAATGATGTTATCTACGTTAGTAAACTATTAATATGTATTATACTTGAAAGAATGAAATCTAACCAATACAAATATCTTATTAATGTGTAAAATAAAGCTTTGTAAAAT
>JAKRZM010001267.1:1297591-1308221 GCA_036379175.1 Heliconius cydno galanthus
AGTATCACTTGACATTCGGCGTTCTCTGGATGGGGTATTCGATAATCCGTCAGCTATGTTCAAACGAAAATCCAACAAGGGTAAAATGTCTTTTCTGGTTAAATTATTTGCTTGACAATCATTGCGATACAGCCGCCAAGAAGAAGAGGAAAGAAGTTTACAATGGCCAAATCAAGAAAGTGGATGAGTACCTTCAACGTCCATTTTTTTGTTTTAATAAAAGTTCTATAGTACTCCATCTGCTGATCGAGTACGTCCACCCCACCCATGTCCTGATTGTACCTCTCAACTACTTTCGGAGCAGAAACGTCCACGTATCTTTCAGGATCTAGCTCTTGGTTGGTCTTGGTTCTTGTTCAGGTTCCATGCCACAGAATAAGTCGTTGAGGTCACCCATGACATTTGGTGCAAAATCATCGTCGTCTTCATCAAAATCCTCAATTTCGGAAGGGTTGCCATCGCCCAAAATTTGCAATATTTGATCGTCATTTAGGTTCCGTCCTAAAATCAATAAAAACAATGGTATTTTTGACTAAATCCAGGCAAAACCGATAAATAACGGTTACGTTGTTTAATTTTTTTAATATGCATGTACAACCGAAGCCACACGATCGTAGCAGACAAACTTTACTAATAAATTGTATCGAAATCATAACGAAATCAATCAAATTAAAATAACTCACTTATTTGATGTTTATTTAGCTTGTAATTTACTAAATAATATAATACATTACTGAACAAATAATATGCGAGACAAGTACTTACCCGTGACGCTGCGAGGGTCAAAAAACGCCGCCATCTCCCATGGTGTCTCACAGGACACTGATCGCCCGCCCGCACCCCGCGATTTACATGTCGCATCGAGACATCCTCACAGACGATCGAGGCCGGTTGCGTTCGCAAAATAGTAAATGGTTTCTCGCCAGATTTTTTTAAAAGTGAAACTCACGTATAAGCGCGGGTGTAAAGGGTTAAGCTATGCTATATCATGCTAGTAAAATATTTCATTTGGTATTCAAATTCAATTCAGTATAAAAGTATGCAATGCGACATTTTGGTGGGAGCAATTTTGGTTTATTTTTTTTCAAATTTCATGTACTACAATGGTAGATACCCAATAGGAGTTTATACAAAAATATGTATTATTCATCAAAACTATGGAAGTCATGAAATTTAGTTTGCAAGTTTTGACAAGTAATAACTAACCAAAGTAGTAAAATAAAAGCTTATAACAAAGTTACCTTAAGGGTTTGCGAGTGTCTTAATCTCTGATGATGAGGAGGCGGTGGTCTCGCTCGACCGGTTGTAAACGCTCGTTGACCGTAACTAGGCTGCCATAGACCACCACCATCTGTTTAAAAATATAAAAATAATATGTAAATGATATAGTAGTAAGTTTAAAAGTATATTATATTAGAATTAGAAATGAATATAAAGTAATGAGAAAAAATATTAAACCATATCAGATACTCCACTAAATCTATCTAAATAAATTACATAATTAAAACCAGCTATTAATTCCATGCTTTGGTCTCTTCGAATTGAATAAAATTAAACTCACAATACTTAATCAAATCTAACGAACAATCTTAATATAAAAAAAATGCCTTCACTTACATATTAAATCTATGATAAGAAAAATATAAAACAAATTACTATTCCTATTGATATTGGAGCGAGGATGGTATTAAAATGAATACACAGCTCAATAAAAAAATTCTTAACTAACTACTACCACAATGATTTAATAAAGGGCCTGAATTTTATGGTCAATACATATTTATTATAATATAATTAGCTAAGTTGAGCTTTATTACCAGCCATTAGGGCACATCAATAATCTAATAATTTTATAAAAATTATACATTGTAACTATTTGCTTATATTTAATGTTTATAATTTACCACATTCGCTTCCAAACTAATCTACATAATGTAAAATAAGTCATGCAAAAAAATTTAAAAACAACTACCCACATTTTGCTTGAAAATAAGTTTTTAAGCCCATTGATAAAGAAAAATCTTAAAAATATCTTCATAACTAATAACAATATATATAATATTTTTTGGACACTATATAATTTACAATTGCCCTAACCCATTTTGAAGTTTTATACTATAATATTAAACTTCAAAATGGGTTGGTATAGTTATAATAATATTTAATACAACATAGAAAATAAAAATTACCACACATATATTACAACATATGCAAATATTAGAAGAAAATGAATAATTGCAGATGTAAATTATTCAAACATTACATGTAGTCTGAATTTTATTGATCTTCTAGAGCATAAAATGTGGATAGCTGACCAGAAATTACCAATATTATAAAATCTATATAAAAAATAACAAAATAAGGCATTCGAACGAACACACTGACGAGAACAAAATATCTATATCATCATCTAAAAGTATGAACAGTAAGGTCGACGAGTTATGGCCTCCCTAAAGTTAGGGTAAGTTCGAGAGAATCTTTGCATTGTGCACTCGTAATAAAAAACAATTAAAATCCTAAAATGAAATCTACGGAGACATCTAACGCTAACTTCAGGGCGGCCACAACTCGTTGACCGTACCGTATATCTATATATCTACACTGTGTCAGATAAGGTAAAGGTAACATGCAGTCACCTGACTCGTGGGTGCTCAGCGAATCCTCCGAGCAGTTCAGATCAGCTGCGTTCAAATTATTATTTTTTATTTACGTACGATTTTTTATACACATGTTACTTATATAATATATTATAATTTACTGTAAACGTATAAAGACCTTAATTAATTATTAGATTTTATATTAATATTTACAAATATCTTGATGTGTTATAGTTTTGTAATAACATTAATTTAAAAAAGTAATTAAAGTTATTGACACTTTTATAATATATATATATCACACGAAGAAAAGAAGTAAAATACTTTTTAGAAAACGTATAAAAAAAATTAAATGTAGCGGTATTTGAACCCACGCCTCTTGGAAACCGTCAACGTAACTATTTATTGCACGAAAACGCAAGTTGAAATCTTGCGACGTTCAAATTTCTATAAATAAAGTATTTTTGACAACTATTTTTTTCTCTAAGCTAAAATATGTACAGATTGAATATGAATAATATCAATAATTTGACACTTTTCTTCCTTATTATAATAATAGATACAATATTATGGTATATCACGTATGTATATTTAATTCTATATATTTTTATATATATTTAATTACGTATGTATATTTAATTCTATATATTTTTATTACACATAATATTATAAGATATATATTTAAAAAAAAAAAGAGTGACTTACGTGACAAGTCCGCATGCATTCTGTGATCAGGCGGTGCAGGTTCTGGCGGCGTGCTTGGTGGCGGGTATACGCTAAAACCTAAAAACAAAAAAAAACACATACAAATATTAAAAAAAATGTAAATAAATATACATAAAAATTTATGTAATACGGCTAAGTGTTTGTGACTCTGCATACGTCTAAGGACTACTCTGGCACTTTAACAACGGATATCAGTGAACAGAAATTCGTAAAATATAATACTCATTGTAAAACTAACAATAAAAAAATACCTTTTAAGAAACTTCTATTTTTGGAATTGTTCATAGTGTCGCTGTACTCGGAGTCGATGTCGGCGCGCGAGTCCGGCCCAATGAGGAGGTCCAGTGAATTAGTAAGTTTATGCTCCATTCTACAAAATATACAATCATTTTATTATAGTTATTTTATTTAATTTTATTACTGAATTTATAATCATCTTGCTTGCTTTAGACGAACTATTTCAATTGTTTGCGGCACGACGCTTATAGCAGGGTAAATTTATAATAATTCCTGCCCACGAGCGAGAATCGAACAACAATCTCAATTACGGTCAAACTCTATACCGGGTAATGGGTTACGACAGCCTTATAAAGTATAAAAAAAAACCATTTACACTTACTTATGATCCAAGTGGTAAGAATGCAGGCGCGGAGGCGGAGCAGGTCTGGCCGCAGCCACGTCGGGGAGGTTGTGGGGGTTCAGGGGGTTGTGGCGGGGAGGGGCCTCGAGGCGGAACGCGCGTTCGATCTCGCCCTTGCGTTCCCACACTTCCTTGAAGAATGGCGTATAGAATGCCGCTGTTGGTAAAAAATTAAAAATATTTATAGTATTTTACACTGTAGCAACTTCATGAATTTTTCTAAATTCCAAATCTAAGTATATAGTAAATATGTACAAAAATAACTAAATCTATTTACATTTATTTTCAGCACTACACGTGTAAGTAGTAAAGTGCGCTCCAAGTCTATCTGCTGTCGCATTCCCTTCAGTGATAAGGGCGTGTCCCACATCGGTGCCGAAGAAGGCGTTGGCCGCAGAACCACCACCTTCGGAGACCGCTACCATTTGTATTGGTAAATTGGGGATGTTCATAGAAAATGCACTGGGAACAATGCATGATTGATATTAGTAAATAAAAAAAACATGAAGTACTGTATAGTCGACAAGTCGTGGCCACCATGAAGTTAGGCTTTTTGAACTTTTATGCATTGTTACTAAAGAAGAAAACAATTAAGAAATAAGAAAGTTCTAAAACCAAATCTATGTACAGCTAACTTACCATCACAGCTGGGTTACAGTACAGTTGGTTACAGCTGGTCAACTGTACTGTAACCCAAACATTCTTTAAGATTACCACAAATTCTCAGACTCTCGTTTACGGGGTAATCATATGTATACTTAATTTTCGACCAATAAAGCATCAGTCACCACCCGTACTTAGATAAATTGTACAATACAATAGATTCACTTACGTTCTTAGTAAATACAACGTAAAATAACTATACAGATTTTAATACTTACTTAAGTGTAGCTAAACTTGCTTTCCGTTTAGCCGAGTATATCAGAATGAAGCCATGTATAAGCTCTTCTCTAAATTGACTAGCGCCATGGAAGCTAGAAATAATTACCTGAAACAAAATAACATTTTTTTTTAGCTTTCAGCACTTGTACATTCAACACATAGCAGCGGTAAGCAAAAGGAACCTAGTGTTAAAACATTCCGTTTGCCATTTATCACAATATTTTTAAAGTGATGGAACTCAACACTGCGCTTTACATGACGTTAAACCATTTAATGTTTCACTGCAGCATCTGTCAGAGTTACCTTGGACACTCAGGCTTGTATTATAAATCGGTCTCAAGTCGGAGATGCCATTTTTATTAAGAATTTACTAATGAAAAAGGCATCTCAAGATCGATCTCATCTTTGAAAGTGTTTTATGAATACGGGATATAGAATATGTCATCATAATTATTTACATTGGCCCGTGGTGCGAAGCCTGGTTAAAAATATATAAAAATACACATTAGATATTTAATAGAAACACGCATACTAACTTCAACTTTCCGCTTGGAGTCCCCCAGGAAGGTCTCAATAAGTATGGAGCGGTCGCCGGTGAGGAAGCAGGCGCGGTGCAACAGTAGCGGCGACAACACTCGCTCCGGCGAGTATGGATCGTCGCAGAACATGCACACCATTATGCTGGAATTAAAATATGCTTTTATATTTTCTAGAGTGAATGATACATATAAGTTTAGAAATTTCAGAGCCCACAACGACCACGACTCGCCGACTATAATAATAGTTTATCTATACGCAAAGTAAAATTTTGCAACATTAAAATATTCTAACACTCACCGTATATCAGCATCGAAGCAAACAATAAGATCTTTATACAGATGCGCGTAGCTGGCCTTCTCTCTGTTGGCTCGGATCAGTTCCTGTATGGCGTCCGCTGTTAACGCTTCAGTACCGAGCTCGTTTACGGATGCTTCCATGTAGGAACAGTGGAGACTGAACAAGAATTATTTATTTATTTATTTATTACATAGAAAACAACAGCATATTATTAATTACAAACAAGCAAAAACTTGTAAAAAAAAGTAAACCCTATTACAGTATTCCACTTACAAGTACTATATTAAGTACAGAACTATACATCAATTGAATATTTATTATTAACTAACAATGGAAGAAAAAATAAGGAAAGAGAATAATATTTCGTCATAAAACATTTTTTTACATATTTATTACCAAAATTCAACTAGGTTTCATTTCTATCTTCATATGTTTCAAAAGAATTCGATTCGATTCGATTCGATTAGAAATCGATTTTGGAAGAAGAGAATATTATGCTCAGTTTGTACTCAACTGTAATAATATAGCTACAGAATATTTTTAAAAAAGAATATAACTATCAATCAGTATACTGACTTGTCAGCGAGATTTTGTCCTTCCTCTTGCAGTCGAGCCAGTTCCTTCTTATCCATACCCTCATCCTGGACGAACATTACTACTAGAGGCAAACCCTGTACAAATAATAAATAAAATATTAATTTAAAATTATATTTATACAGATTAGTATAATATCCAAATCCCTTATATTAATAGATACACTAGTCGTGTTTAAAAAAAACATACTCTAAAGGGTTTGTATTGTGTGTGCTTAGAATTTTTTTTCATTTTATTACACAAAGCAGAGTAAACAGAGAAAACCTAGAAAAGTGTAAGATATTCTAGTTTGCCAGAAGTTTGTATGGAAATCGAATCTACAACCATTGCGTTTACAGTCAGAATTAGTTCCACTTCTTAGATGGTTGATGCTTAAATAAAATTTTGATATATATCAATAAATTAAAACATAATTTTGTTCAAATTTAAGCTGATAATAAAAATAAATGAACCTGAAATGGTAGCTTATCCTCTTGCTCGAGACTAGATAATAGAGTTTTCTCAGCACAACCTCGTATATATTCGAAAGACTCTTGATCTTGATAAACACAGAAATAACCTATAAGAACAAATTATATTATTATTATTATTGTTATTGCCATTCTTTATATATTAAATATATTTTTTATTGAAATATTTTCTTCATAACATTTACTCATAGTAAAAAAATATTTTAAATATTGCAACATAATTCTGTATAGCAACAACAATGTTAAAAATACTACTATTAATAAAATAAAAACTTTTCGTAATAATTACCAACATTCATTTCGACTTTCAGTAACAAACGTTTTTAACTCATGGCGTAGGAACAAAAGCCGATTTTATTAAAACAATTTTATTGCCACAGTTCATCATTGTTCAATTTCACTACATTGTTACAATTCCCGGATTTAATACCAACTGCAGGGAAAGTCGTGCGAAGACTTAATCAGCTTAATCTAAAAAAAAAATAACAAACAAAATACAACAATAATAGGTCACCATTAGGTGCAAAGTCTCGTGGCGGGTCGGCGGCGAAGTCGTCCGTCCTGAGGCGATGCTCGACGCGCCACGCTGTGCCGCCCACCGCCACGCGCCGTTCGCCGTCGCAGCCCGCCGTCAGGCGCTTACCGAACTCGCCAGCGACGCCCTCCACCTGGGCGTAGTAATAATTATAGATTAGCGAAGCTAGCTAGTTTGAGACTAGTTCATTAGAGTATTATAAACATTTTCTAAAAGTATCAATATTTGATCCCAATGGTACAGTACAGTCAACAAGTAGTGGCCGCCCTAAAGTTAGGATTTTGAACTTATGCGCATTTATTTTTTTTAAGAAAAATGCTAAAATCAAATCTGCGCGGCCACCTACAGAAAGCATCAGAAACCACGACCTGTTTGTTGGCCGTACTGAACGTTTAGACTACGGTAGACGATTCTGGTATAAATGTTAGACATAATGTATTTACTGTTTACACTGGTACAGCTTTTTATATTTTGTGTTTAAATATTTTAAAATTTCCTACTTCAATTCATCGCAAGCATATACAATGTTCACACATTTTTTTACTGTTTTACTAAATCAAATTAAGATAATAAAACGTACATACCCCAAGTATAATAAGATTTATCTGTGAGGAGTCAGTAGTTAGCGCCCACGGCGCCGCCGGCGGCCCCGCTTGGCACTGAGACTCGCTGGACGAGGTCAGTGATCTGGTACAAATGTTACAACTATTTCATTATCACTAATATAAAATTTGACAGCTTAAAGTATTCGAGCCCATTTGACTACACGCGCAACGGTTGTAGGTTTTTTTATTCCCACGAGGTCAAATCAATTTTTATTTTTATTTTTCTCGTGTCGTTGAGTTCCGCCAATCTAGTCACATTGTGAGAATGATTACATAAAAAAGTTCTAGTTCCAATTATTTATGTATAAAAATGAATTAGTTATTTCAGCTTTACGGTGTATCCCGCGTACAGCAAGATGACTCCATTCTGTACTTTTCAACCAATTAGTGAGAATTTACGTGGCGGAACTCACCGTCAACGTAACTGTAACTAATTAAAAAAATATTCGCGATATATTTCATATTTTGTACATATAATGATACATACCCAACTCTAGTATTGAGTATGACAGGTAAAGTCGCGTCTAAGCAGTTAGCACCGGCGGGGCAGTGTTCACGCATAGGACAATGCACAAAACCAAGATGCTGGAACAGCATTAGTTTCCTGTCTTGCTCCATACGATCCAGCATTTTGTACCTGTTGAGAAAAACAAAACAAAAAAATAGAGCATTCGTTTGAGACATGACATTAAATTAGGATCCATACCATAAAAATTTATTAAAGTTAATATTTTAAACGTCAATGATATTTGAATACAGTTTGAACAAATAACCTTCGTAAAATATATGATCATATTTTCATAACATCAAAAGATTATACTTATAAAAACGTCTCTGTCTCGTTAACAGACATCCAGTTTTTTTTAAGTATATCTCTTTACCAGATAATAAATTGCAATCAAATGAGACACCTTAAAGTTTAACTTGAATTAAAATTTAATTAACCACAGGTCAATTGTATATTGCATTATGCAAGACTATTAAATATTAAGTAATAAAATATTATAATACATTACATTTCAGAATTCTTTATTTACCTAAAATCATCTTGCAACACATCCGTAATCTCTTTTATATCTTCTTGAGTGATTGTCCCGGTGGGCGATATTCTCTTGAAGTGATAGAACAAATCCGCATGTTCTAGTAACAGTTCCTACAAAATATATATTTATTGTAAAATATAACAAATCTTCAGTAACCTATATAAAAAATCTTCATCGATTTATTTCAACATTCACCTGCAAATTATGCTTAGCCCGCCTCTGTATCTCCCTCTGGTGCTCATCGTATACCCGTTGCTGCTGCTCCTCCGTGAGGGCCTCGTAACACTCCCTGCCCATGAGGAGGACCCTCACTTCCGACAACTGCTTACCGGGCGTCACGTAACCTGTCTCTTCTAGCAGACGTTTGAATTGTTGACACCATCTGGAAATTTGTAAAAATTTGCAAATTAATCATAATAAACGCGACGGTTGTAATTTCGCATTCGCGGGGGAACGAATTGTTCTCATTTACTTCAGTTTTGTAACAAGACAAGCCGAGTTGTTGAGTTCCGTCACTAGATAATAGTTATGTTCCATTAAGCATGTTATCCTCTAAACAAGGAAAAATCAAGAACGGAGGAAGACTTATAAATGTTCTATTATATTAAGGAAATATAAATAAAACAGTAAAATCTAAATAATTTTTCTTCAACCATTTCTAAAATTCTTATTAGCACAACTAATGATTTACTTATACAATAAAAACAATGATATTTTTGTAATTATATTAAATGTATTATAAGCATTACTTACTCATAATTTCGTTGTTTCTCTTGTGCTTCGTGAAGATAAGTCTTAAATATGGCAGCCGCTTCGTTGGTTTCCAGAATTTCGTACGGTATTTTCTGTGATTGACCCAGTGTCTGGGGAATTGTATTACATTGAATTAAAACATATTAACATTCACATCCAGTAATATACTTATGTAAGGGCTAATTTTTTATTGGTCGTTACAGCACGTATCCAGGGTGAGGGAGATTTCCGTTCAGGCATGCCATGGGAATGCTTCCCCCTGCACCACGACGGCCTGTACTATAATGTAGGAACTACCGCCTACCTGATACCGCGCGCGGTCGCCTACGCGCAGCGTGCTGTCGTCGGCGGGAACGTCGGCGTCAGAGGCGGAGGAGCGCGAGGGCGGCGAGGGCGCGCGCGCACTGAAGTACACGCCGAAATCGCGATGTGCACGCAGCTGCGCGACCACCGCGCACCAGTCGCTGTATTGTCATTTATTTTATTTTATTTTTTTATTCTTTATGAAATTATTTAAACAATATGGTAGGGTATAAGAGGTTAATATCACTTTAACAAAGCGCGTGCTAGGTCCTATCTTCATCTCCCATGATAAAATCTTTTGCTTTTTGGATAGGATTTTTTCGATTTTTTTTCCTTACTGCTCTGGTGGCGCGAAAATAAGACACAATGAACAATCATATAAAAATGCCATATTCAAAATTTAAAAGTATTATTAGTAATTAACAAAATATGTTTATTTATTGCTAGACTAAGTATAAAACAGTTAAAATATCATACTTCGCTTGTAAATCATCTGTGGGCAACTGCATTCTGGCCAACACTTGCGGCAACTTGGCAAGTTGCTTGCGAAGCTTCTTTGCTGAACGCTCCTCTTTCAATCTCTTTATATGACGTCTGAATACCACCTGTTTAACATAAATTATTATATAAAATAAAAAAAATAAA
>JAKRZM010001267.1:1308726-1318879 GCA_036379175.1 Heliconius cydno galanthus
CTCTTTCTTCATAATTAACACACATTAAATACCAATCACTAATTGAACTAGTTTTACTCGGAATAAGTAAATAATTAAAGTTTTACTTGTGATCCTGGACGTGTATTCTGATGAGTTGCGTGAAAGCCTCAGTCACGAAATCTAAAGTCTCTCTTCTTATTCGCAACGCTTCCGCATAATTGGCCACCTAGTACAGAAAAAAAATTGTTTGGAGAGAAATAAAGAAAAAAACGAATAGAAATAATTCTCATTACAACCTTCATTACAATACAAAATAGTATCAATCCTACGAGAAAATAAGAAGACGAACACCGGCCAAGATCTTTAAAGACCTCAACCATCTAAATCAAAGCTAATCCCCTTTTAGGGGGGCTCACCAAGTCATCCCAAAACACTCCACATTAAGATTTAAGTTCATTACGAAACCACAAAAATACAAAACAACTATAAACTTTGTCTAAGTTAGTACTTCAGTCCACCCTGGAACACTGATCATCACATCATGTTCTATTTCTGAAAGATGAATTGCATCACTTATAAAAGAAACAACCCTGTAAAGGTGGTAAGATGTCAACGTTATCATAGCACCAGTTGGTTCTGGGGCCTGAGCACGAAGCCAAATTGCCCTTATTTTAGAGACAAAATTGAATCACACCAATATTATAAATTTGCATTAAAGTAAAAAATATAATATGTCTATCTTAAATTGATATAGATAAATATGGAGATCGGAAATATCTTAATTGGAATACTTTTTTAAGAAAACAATAACCTCTTGGGCGGTTATATGTTTTCTAAAAGAGTAATATAAAAATATTTACTAAGCATATTCGTAAACAAAACAAATGTTTCGTTAGCTTAAGAGCTCTTTAAAAGATACAACAACCTTAATGAAGTTCCAGACAACTTAATAATATCCACTTGATATTTTATTACGAATCTCTATACGTCGAAATTCTTAAAAATGCGGGAGCTCCCGCCAAAAAACATTCTGTTTTTTCTTCAAAGGTAAAAGTAAAGAGAAAGTAGAAAGTAGAAGTAGTGCCATGACACTGAGTTACTTATTGTCATTTAAGAGGCATTTCCTTACGAAATGAACAAATATCTATACATTATAATAAAATTGTTTTTGATTGGTGTCTCTACATGAAATATATTTAAGAAATTCTATTATTGGCGGAATTTGTCATCATAATAGTACCCAAAACAATGTTTCTTTTTGTCTGTTTGTGTGTGTGTCTGTCTGTGCACGGTGATCAGAAACTGCAGTTTAGCCTTTTTTATTTTGGGGAACTTCCTTCAACATGAGTTCGTTTTATTTGCTATAGATTATGGTTCAATTCATTCATTTTAATGGTTCATTAATAAAAAGTTATGTCAGTATAAAGTATGTCGTTCGACAAATTAGTATTGGCTGAAACTTTAATTTCTAACATATGAATATTGTTTTTTAAGGATAATGTTATTCCATTATGAAAATACCTAATTCAAATAAACAATTGTGTAGTGTAGACGAGCCAAGCTGCGAGCGGATCGTTAGTTGTTGAATAAAATTAGAGTTAAATATGTATAAACGTACTTTTATAGGTGTATTGATATAATATGATCCATACCAAAAAAAATGGAAAGGCTTAATGATAGTTCTTCTACCTACTTTACAAAATGCGAATTATTATTTGTGTACGTAAACATAAAATCATTTTTTTTTATTTTACATTGTTTTCCGCATACAGCAGTGTAGACAGATTGAAATTAGTGTTTAGACACTTCCGTTTCCCACTTTCCGCCGAAATCTGGAGGCATTGCGTGTTGAGTAGTGGAAATGAACGCCGCGGTTAATCTCGTTACCGTTTAATTATAACGAAATAAAAAAAGAATATTTACCACGACATCAGTTTACATTCTAAAGTCTTAGATGATTGAACATTATTAATCATTCTCAAGCAAGAGACACTCTTAGCTCTATCGTCAACCAGTTAAAGTAAACTATCAAGAACGGTGGATTAAATTAATTGGATCAAGAGGATGTCATGTTATATTTATAGCGATGAATGCCTATATATGTATGTATATATGTACGTAGTACACAACGACTGACAGAACGAGTGTTCATTATACCTACTTTATAAAATTATGTTTTGTGAAGCCTGGAATATATTTTTGTAGGGTTTTGGATCCACAGAGACGAGGCTTACGTTTTAAAAATATACGAAATAACTTTTTTTAAAATATATTTTATAAACACTAGGCTTAGTAATTTATATTACATTATTACTTTAATACATTCTCATAATTATTGACCATATCATTAAAAAAAACAATTTGGTAGCGTCACATTTATTACGAGTCAATTAGAACGATGCCATCTGGACTCAAATTCTGCAAGAGAAATCTTAATATTTCAATAGTAGACGTTTCGTTTAGATAAAGTAGTAGAGCACTATTTCAATACAATATATAACAACGTCTAAAAGAAATATAAACTTTGAATATAATGATAAATTTCTGAAAAAAAATCCTATAGGAAAATGTGAAAAATTTACAAATAAAAAAAAAACGAATTTTCATTACAAAACCCAAACATGAATACCAAAACGAATCATAAAAGTAAACAGGAAGACGATGTTTACTGAAACGCGATATGATGATAATGACCTAGCTAGCAGATACCTAGATACTGCTCGACGATACGCTTTGTTGGCTTTGTACTGAGAGCGACGGCTGCGACAATAGCGTACAATGACGTTTTTACATACGGAACTACCAGTTTAGAGGTCATAAAAGAAATATTAATTCATTAATATAATTATTAATAATATTAAGATTGATTCTTTACTGGTTTTAGTAATTCCAAAAATATGGAATGAAATTCAAAATTATGAAAATCTTAAAATAATATTACGTCATTACCATAGCAATTGTATAAACTACGGGCATTTAAGAGAGAATTATATTAAAAATATATATAGTGTTTTAAAATATGAAAAAAAAAACATATATAGGGAAGTATAATTATAGGGGTAATAAAAAAATATGAACGATTTGATCATGTTTTTAGATTTAATTCTTGGTTTATTTTAGACATTGATTTTTGAAATATTTCTCTTCATACAAATAATATCTTTCACGAAACTTAAAACATAATCTTGTCTCCACATCACCAGCTAAATATAAGTGCTTTAAATAAAACGGCTAAATAAACTGTAGTTACATACCTTAATCCTAGCTTTGGCCTTGTCCACCATTTGGGCGAGGAGGAAGAAGGCTTGATCCACATTAACATTATCGTGGCTGGACGTCTCTACTATAGGAATGGACCCTTTGAACTCTTTCCTTTGGACCAATCTTTCAGCTTCTCGCACTCCTTGTTCGCACGCTTCGTCGTTTTTGGATGTCACTAAGACTACCGGTTTCTTTAATTTCAGTATATTTTGGAGTATTGCTGCCAGCGTTTCGTTCTGGGATTAAAAAAGTTATTTTAATACCATAATTTCGTTAAGTATAGAGTAATCTAGTTATTAAAATATTTCTCATCAGAATAACATTTTGATTTTGAGTAAAATTATAAATCATATTATCTATATTAATTTAAAAATGTATTATTTACTTATTTAGAAATGTATACGTAGAAAATTTAAGCCGAGCGTGATTTGAACCCACGCCTGTAAAGCCCAAAAAGTCGCATACCTGTTTCTCCCAACTGCGTCCCGGCACCAGGCTCACATCGTACACGCACAGGAACCCGTCCACGCTTAACTTGCCGTCCGACATTAACTTCTGCTCGTACTCCTTCTCTATACCCAGCTGGTTCTTACAGACGTACATCAGCTTTTCGGCGGACTGTAACTTTGTCGCTACACATCTCTTAACGTAGGTCTCCGTTTTGCCCACTGCTTTAAATTTTTATTTGAAGGTTAGTTGAAGAGGTTGGGTATATAATAAAATTGTTTAAGTAAATTTTATTTTATTTTTATGTATAAAAGAAACTAATAGTGAACAACTTTAAATAAATCAATTTTTGACATTCAAAATGGTTATTTTTGTAAATTAAAAATTGTTGTTTTTGATGATAACCATAATGTCGCTTAACAATATGTAAATTAGTGTTAATTAAGATTATATTCATCATATACAAACCTAATATCTAACTAAACTTACCTTTAAACGGTTGGAAGCACGCATCGTCCACGAACTCGGTCTGTTCGACCACTTCGAACCTGTACTCCTGTTCATCTTGCTCTTTCTGGACACTCCCCCAGTACAAAAAGTGATCGTTGTTTACTACACGACCGCTGAAGTCCGACTAAAATATACATTTGTAATTTATACAATAAAATTAAAAAAAAATAAAAATTATAATCTAGATACCGTGCACAAACGCACAGACAAACAGATGACCGCTACCTCGCTACGTCCAATGATTGTGTAATTTCTAAAGATTGAATCTATGACCTACAGAGCATAAGTAAACTGAAGTGAACCTCAAAGTCGATATCGAAATTAAAAACCTTTTTTTTTGCAATTAACCAAATGACCGTAATATCGGAGCACAGCGATTGGAGCTGCCGAAATATTGCCAAAATGTAAAAAATCTGATAGCAATTACATATCTGCAGTAAAAATTGTCTATATTCATATAATAAAGCCAAAAATCTCAGAAACTACGGATTTAAATAATTAAAAAATATACATGTATATTTTTATGTTAGGTAGTCCAATCATAGAGAAAAGCTACGGTTATATTACATCACATTAATCGTTTCGATGTTACCCACTGTATCTCTCCGAAGATTTAAAAGTAGCTAGCTTTCACCTATGACTTTGTCCGCGCTATCGAGCAGTCATAGGTAAAATCTAATTATTTATACATATTATGAATTTACTAAGATGAACATACGCAATGTTACTTCAGACAGTCATATAGTCTGCTTTATTATTAATGTTTCACAGAAAGTTGTCTGTATACTAATAGGGCAATTTGTACAGCTAATAATACATTCAAACTTAGCAAGTTTGGTTTACTCAAAGTTGGTAACTCAATTGTATAGAGATACTGAATGAGACTTCAACTTGTGTTGCTTATTAAAATTATATATCGTATTGAAAAAGAATAGTAAGTAAAATTTTAGAACAAATTAATTATGGTTTTAATGTGAAGGAAAGACAATTCTCTCACTTTTAACCGACTTCAAAAACGAACGTCCACCACTTTCTATATTCGGCAAATATTTTTTATGTATGTAAAGTATGTATTTAAATGGGCACCGACTCCAAAAATATTAGGTTTTAAATAATTATACGATTAAAATATTTTTTTCTAGTCTTTAGTTTTTGTTTAATTCTGTGCATATAGGTATTTATTCTTTAGAATTTATTTTTCATTATTTTTTTTGTATGAACTTTTAAGTTTATTTATAAAATATGAATATACTTACTTGACTTAACACAGATATATGGTCGACATTGTAATCGTCAGCGTCTGTACGAACGAAACGATTACAAAGGCAAGACTTGCCAACACCCAGCTGCCCCTTGTCTTTTTCAGTACCTTAAATAAAAAAGTATATTTGTAAATGACATTACTATATATTTCGCTTATTTAGATACAGGTGATTTTGATTATTTAGAGACAGTATTGTGCTGCAATTTTTTGTTGGTTTTTTTAGCTTCACAGCTTTTTCCTAGGCCAAGGAGAATGGAGAATCAATGCATCCATTATAATATAAATTATAATGGATTCATTGATTCTCCATAATTGTGTATAAGAAATTCATAAAAAATAAATAGATTATTTATATGATATTGTGTTGAGAAGATATATTTAATATTTTCTTTTCACATATAATCTGCAACCTACAGATTTAATTAATTAAAAAAGAAAATAATTTATTTTCAATAGAAAATTTCATTGTCACAATATATGCCACGCATACCAGGTAGACAAAGAGAATTTAGTGTCAAGACAGTTTATTCTCTGCTTTATCTCCTAGTTCAAAATTTTTCATACTTAGTGACAACACTCAATATCATGTTTTGTCTTGCCAGAAGAGTAGAGCCACAAAAAAATAATTTACTGCTTTGAGTTAGGATCAAACTTGGAATAATCACATTTACAGTAGGACTTCATCCCACTGCACAATGATAGCCTCAATTAAAAGTACTTATGTTGAATATTCTTTATTAAATTTTTGTTCAATATTCTATATCTTCACATATTTCTTCACATGTATTAAGTATTTTTTTAAAATCTGAATAAAATATTCATAAAAAGCATATATATAAAGTAAGAAATATCACATACAACTTATTTATTGATAAGCTAATAATTTAGAGAGCTACAGTACAAGAGGATGTTCAAAACAAGATGTGATAACATTACAATAGACATGTACAATTTGTGTCAGGCTAAGGGCCACATATGAAATGCATTGCTCATCGGGGCAACATCATTTACTGTATGTAAGCATGTACATCTTTGTAAGAAACTTCACTTTGAACATTCAATTTTCTTTTTGTAACAACTTTATACAGTCTGCATATAAGAAGGTAGGCAGGAGAAACCTATATCAAGGTAATTTCTTTTCTATTCACTCAAATCAATAGATTGTATGTTGAAGGGCAAAATTGTGTGACCATATTTTGTTTCAACAAGGCAGGGGAAAATAATTTGCACTCTTGAGGAGGGTTTAAGTCCACAACCATAACATTTACAGCCAGTCATTTTCCTACATCTCATGATGGCCTCTACTTTTTCAGGAATAATCAGGATGGAATAAGTAATGATTTTATAAATGATAACACACCTTGGGAATGAAATGCTCGCTCCAGTCTGATTCAAAGGTATCATAGTCACAAATAATTAAATATGTATTTATAAAAAATAAAAAAAATAATCCCGCTGAGTTTCTTGCACCAGTTCTTCTCAGGTCTGAGGCACTAACTTTAGTGAATTGGTGGAAAATTATTTGATATTCAAAAAATTAAGCATGTAACTTTTTATTTTAAATAAAAATATTTGAATATTCATTTCATAACATTATATACAAACAAAGATAATATTTAAATCTGTTGTTTTGTAACATCAACATTGTACTAACCTTGAAACTAATAAGGAGAATATGATCAATTTGTGATCACTTTAGTATGATGGTTCAATAAAGAAATTATTAGGAAGAATTACCATAAGCTAACAAAAATAGATGACAAAGGAACTGAGTTATTTATATTATATTAATAAATGAAAATAGCTAGATAATATAACATTTTTTTATTTTCTAGTAAATAGTGTTCAATTATTATGCATTTCATCAATAAAAATACATATTCAATATTTTAAATTAATTCTACTTACCAGACAGTCCCACAACTGAAATAGTAACCAGCTTGCCCCCAGTGTTCTCAGACTTTTTAGCCATTTTATTATCTATTACTCTAATGGAATATTATACAACAAGATAATATCACTTAATTCACACATCACAACACAAGATCACTGCACTAAATAAACAAAATGGATAATTATTTTTAATAACACATTAAATATAGAAAATTTGGTTTTCTTAATGGTAATTTATACACAAAATTGTTTTATCTACAAAACAGGCTTGTGTAGCTTGAAATTTAAGCTTGCAGAATTTTTAATTCCATTAAATTAAGAGCTACCAATAATTTTTCTCGCCAATTAGTGAAAACGGAAAGAAATTATCGTCTGAACATAATGACTTCCAGATGTGGCTCCTGTTTAGCAACAGCAGTTAAATTGGACAAGCAATTGCACAAAATAAGCTACACATTCAATTAAAATGACAAATATTTCATTGATATTGAGACACCCTTCGGAATAGAAACCGTAAAGACAATTTATTGTGTTCTCGTTATAGCCCTGTACTTTGACACATTGAATCAAATTGGAGTTCCTTTAGCGAACAGAGAAAAATGAAATAAATATATTAAACATGACCACGTACGTATTTATCGAAGAATAAGCTGTAAATTTACATTTTTTAATTGTAATCTTATTAATTTTACACGAAAACGCAATATTCCACCACTGACACAACTCGCGTTGCTTTGTACAGATCAGAATAGCCAACATAAAAAATACTTTCTTTTCAGTTCACGTTCTTGTCCACAGCAAAGGAAAGGATAGGGAATGATAATTGATAAACAGGTACTGTAACTATTTGCCATTCCGTAGTTATTTAAATTAAAATATAACCCAACCTAATATTGGATTATATTTGTGGAAATAAGCAAAGTAAAATCAATGACGATTTTAATGCCATGCTTAGAAGATTGTTATTTCTTATTTGTAAGAAATATAATAACACATAGAAATATAAAATATGTTAAATGCAATATTTTAATTTACTGCTCTTTTTCAGTTTTATTTTATAAGTACATACATACTACAATATGTATGCCTGTATATTATACTACAATATATGAAATTATTAAATATGAGAACAAATAATTATCATTTAAAACCTCCTTTTTTTAAGTATATCAAATTTAAATCAAAATCAATCATAATTCGGCATATAATTGATCTAAAAAGTAATTATTATATATTTTCTTTTCTCTTGAATAAAATTTATCACTCAAATATATAGCACATAAACATTTTATTGATACCGTAATAATTTTAATTTATACTTTATTTATCTGATTCGAAATAATACGAATGGTGATACAAACACCATTTGTATTTTATTAGCGTATCTTTAATTTATTTATGTAATATGTTAACACTGTATATAACTTTGACAGCACCATTACGAAAACACAAGCGCATAAATGTCTCTCCGCGATATTTTCTTGAGAAATGACTTCTACAAATGATGGAAAAGACGTGAAAAGTAATCAAACAAGTGTCCACAAAGGCAAAACATATTATATTGAACTTTACAAGGTAAGTGTTATTCTTGTATTTCTAAAGATATGACCAAATAATGGGACGCCGTTGTGATCGTAAAGTTCACTTTACGTCCGCCATATTTGTCTGCTATGAAGTCTTGTTTTCCTATATTTTCATAAACCTATTGATAATTTCAGTGTAAATAGTCATATACCATGTGAAAAAAGAATAATTAAATGTTAATCCTATAAATAGTAGATTACTTTAAATCTTATTCCACTTTACATTATGTTGTGTCAGCTCATTATGGCTCCATATTATTTACTAAATTATTAGTAATATATTATGTTATACACAAAATACTTCAAGAAATATAAAAGCAGATAATAAAATAACTGTCTTTTAATACATATTCGACATGTTAATCCATAAGGTACATAATGAAGACGACTTATATTTGCACTTATTTTTCATTATTTGTTTGACAGCCATCACACTTGCATCAGTCACGTACTCAATGTATTACATATCTACAAATTATTAAAAATATACATTATATATTACTTTTGCCAAAATGACATCATATTTTAGATACTATTGTTTAGATAATCACTGCCAAGTCGATACTTAACATAAGTAGCTACTACACATTGGCACAATATTTTATCAACCACATGCTTTAAAATTATTTGAGCAGTAGTTTAAGTTTAACTATAAGGAAATTTATTGAAATGACATAATCCAAATGATTTGATTGTTTGTTTATGTCACCTATACATTATAATTATATTTTCATTGTAACCTATAATACCATTATTGTTAAATTTATTAAATTTAATACGTAAAAAATATTGCAAATGTTTTGTTAGATCCATTCCGAAATGAAAAATGTGTCCACCCGTTGTGCAAGGGCACAAGTTTGCAACCGTAATATAGTAAGGTTTGATTTAATTGAAGTCCCTACTGAAGGAAATGAAATATTTAATATTTTCATTGCTTTACTTTGATGATATAAAGTATGCCATTGAAAATGTAAAGAGTAATTCAAGTGGAAGGTATATATTAATGTAAGAAAAAAAATCAGCTGCACATTGAATTCTGCACAGAGCAGGGCAGGCAGACGGAACTTAGCTAACTTTCCCACTTTCCGCTGAATTCTGGAGGCACTGCATGTTGAGTGGAGGAATTCAACATTGCACTTTGCTTACCAGTCATGTTTACAGTTACACTTAGTGCCCCTGCGCCACAACTGGCCTCATATTATTTTATATTAATGCAAGACTAATAATATTACTT
>JAKRZM010001267.1:1321720-1385931 GCA_036379175.1 Heliconius cydno galanthus
TTAAAATTTTTCAAAATCCCTTCTTAGTGGATGTCCAGATTACGAAAGTAAACATCTGTCCAAATTTCACGTTTCTCCCATCAGCAGATAAGGCTGTGCGTGCGTCTTACCTCAGTCAGTGAGGACAAGTCCTTTTATATATATAGATTACACACATACATACGAGATACGCGCAAAAACATAACCCTTCCTTAGCAGTCAGGAATGAAAATAATTTTGAACATAATAAATTATTCCACTGAGTGGGAATTGAACCCAAAGTCAACACATATATAATCTGACATTGTTCCACTGTGCTACGATGGTGTCATGCTCATGCTCAGCAGCAGGCAGAGAGAATTTTCCCATAATTTGAAGACATGTTTTGAGTGGTGGACTTCAATACGTCACTTTGTATATCAAAGTAGACAAATGAAAATAATTTCATATAATCATTCTCTGAGTTGGGATTAAACATATACACATACATATATAACCATCGCTCTTACAGTCAGGTCCTATGCCACTATGAAGATGTAGTGGCCCTCATAAAATTTTACATTAAGTAACATATCATTATCATTCATCCATTACAGAATGATTGGCCAAAAGCAACAGACACGTCACAGTCAAAGGAACAACACAAATGGTTGGAAGAGGCAATAGATGAATTCATCTCAGAATGTAGAGAGGCCAAGGTACAAAGGGGTGGGGTCAGTCCACCGTGGGAGAGTCAGCTCCTGCAACGGGCCCTTTGGTTTAAGTCAACACTCTCTGATCCATGGAGTCACCCTGTTCTTAGGACTTTGCTAAAGTCGCAGGAGAACCAGTTGACTGATGAACAAGGTAAATATTTGTGTACAGTGGTACAATTTTTCTTACTTTTGATTTTCTTTTTGAGAGTGTACTATGTGCAAAGGTTTAAAAAGCTTACTGATCCATTTTGTATATATAACATGTCCCATACTATTTCGTAATTGTTCTATAATTGAAGATTTTAGTTTCTGTTTTATATACTTCATTTACTGTTTGTCTTCTTAATATATGAATAAAGTAAATATGAATGTGGGAAAGTAATTTAATTGATTAGTTTTCTTTTTTATTATGTATATAAAAAAATGTTGTCTGGATGATTGTTGTATTTATTACCAGTATGTATTCAAGAATATTGGCATAAATAAGAATACAGAGCATTGTAATAAAAAAAATACATTTTTGCCCTCTGAAGATTTTAATTATTATTTCTTGATCATTACTGTGACGTAATGATCAAGAAATTATTTATATATAATAACAATAATAATAAATTTGATCTGATCATTGTAAAAGTGAGTGTTGGTTAGGGAGGAGCGCAGCAAGAAAAGTGTTTTGCAAACTGCAGTTGACAGTAATATGTGTATGTTTGCACTCTTCTCTCACTCTCTTGCTCACTAAAACTCCACTTGACTACTCGGTCTAGTCTAACATATCAATACATTAGAAACACGTGAGTATGTAGTGTTTGTTTACTATCCTATTAACACATTTAACCACAATATCCAATAGCTAATTGAAGCACATTCCCTAGTTCTAGAATGGCTGAAACAAGAGCGCGGTATAACGTTCGTGACGCGGCTCAAACAGCTGGCGGCGTCGCGACGCTGTCGCGAGCTAGCGCTCTGCCTCGCCACCGCCGTCATGCAGCGCGCGAGGGCCGGCGTGCCTGTCGTGCCAGATGTGGACCAGGCCGCTGGTAGGGATATTCCTTTTTTTAAACTGTATTCCACATATAGCATGGTAGGCACAGGGGAACTTAGTGTTAGGACACAGTCAGATTTTGTGCTGCTGCGCCCCGCCGGCTCATGTAATTAAGGGTAAGATAGTAGCTTTCAAGAAATAGCTCGTTTGATTATACAGCATACTTAAAAATGTAAGAAGTTACAGTGAGCTTGGACAAGTCTGTCTAAGGACCGATGGCTGTTGAAGCAGACGAGTCTGAATAGAGACCATTGATCAGCAAGCCTGGCGTAGGGCGCTTCATGGGTCGACGATTGGAAAAAAGGTGAAATGGTGGAGGCATGAGAGATCTGGCGCACCCTGGGGCCTCCCCCCACGTCCAGCCGTGGATACGAAAAGGCTGTATGTGTACCGGGCGGGCGGATCTCGAATGAACAATAATTATTAATAAATTTTACGATACTAATTATTACGTTAAAAAAGGGTTCATTCGGCAAACTATAATAAAACTATATAAATGTATTGTCACACACATATATATGTTTAGACACACATTGGTGGAATATATATATATTTTTTATTATTTTATCTAATCATTACAAACTTGTGTTCAATACCTTTTGTTATTTTTTATAATTATTAAGTATATTTTGTTAATTATTCTTCTGTTACTTAAACTACATTTAGAACTGGATATAAATATTTATCTCTAGACAGGTAATTACTTATGTGAACATTTTTATTTATAAGAATATTTTTTGTATCCCACAGATATACAAAATTTGCCTAAACCTTCGGATTCGCCATTTATGAATATCTTGCAAAGGGAGGCGGGTTTCAAAGGGGAAGTGTGGAATTTGATCACTGACATAGAGTTTGTGTTGTTGCACAGCGAGTCACAATCAAGATGTATTGAATTGGTGAGTGTGTAAATTTCGTATATTGCTAAAATAAATGCTATATACAGTTGTTTTGCAAGCATATTAAGACAGTATTTGCTCATAGACGTGATGATTATAGTTTCTATTCCTATTACTTTTTTTCCTGCTTTTTGGTGAGATAAAATGATATTTTCATTTCATTAGGAGTATAAGTAGACTTATAAAATAATTATGAATGATATCTATACAGGCAAAACAAACACCTCTACACAATTGCTACAATCTCGTAGACCGGCTGCAGAATCGACTGGAGACGTCGCCACGGGATAAGAAGATTTGGAAGAATGCGAAGGAAGTTGCTACTCTCATTGCACAGGTTGGAATTGACATAATAAATCTGCCTTGTATCAATTATTTTTCTATGTGGCTTAGCCCTCGTAGTCATATGGACAACTAAGGGTTTTGTATAAGATATGAACACTTGTGAGAAGTAAGTGGGTTTTACCGCAATTATTAACATAGTGTTATACAGGCGTCTTTTTTTGTTATTGATGATGTTAAATTGATTTCTGCATTAAAATTCCACAACAGTAGCAAAAAGAGACTTTAAAAAATTGTGACATCTATTACCTAAAATAGTGATATCTACTTTTAAGTGTTAAAGAAAATATACATTTCAAATTCCAGGTAGTAATAGCCAGATGTATGGTGATACCGACGTGCACGGGCGCTGCGGCGCTAGCTCTGTACCGCAACGCGACAGCTCTGGTCCGTCTGCTGCCAGCGCAACAGTTGCCGGCGGCGGCAGCAGCGCTAGCGGCACCCGCCCCTACTGCTGCACATCTACATATGCTTGCTATTGCTGTTCATGCTCAGGTGGGTCATTTAGTATGGGTTGAGCATTAAAATTTTGTACATACCAGGACAGACACTCTTAGAAAGTGTCACAATAATTTGTTATCTATCTTCTTAACAGAAAATATGGTATAGCAATTAAAGTGCTTGGACGGCGTCCAAGAGCTCGAGTCTCGCTACATTGTATTTTTTATACAGTTAGCAGTTGTAGTGGCCAGATTCTGCTGGACTATGATATCGATAAACTTAATAATTGTTTCTTTAAAAATATGATTTTATGCAATTGTGTAATATAAATATAATTGTATTTTCCTAAAACCCGTTTAAAATAGTCTATGGTACTATGTAAAAGTTATTTTGTGTGTTCAGTGGCGGAACTCACCCGCGTTATATCAGAGCGAGGCAATGAAAATGATTTAAGTACAATTTTCCCCTCGAGGCGAGTTGAACTCAGTACTATTGCGCATATTATCAGATGCTGTTCCATTGCGCCACGAGGGTTCCATTTAAATTTTTATTTGGTTTTTTATTTAGAGCTGTATGTTTTTCAGTGCAAAGATGAACGCAAATCGTTTGTGTGTGAGCTGTACGTTCGCGCCATCACAGCCGGCATGAACGAGTTGGAACAACTTAAACTTAAGACTGAAAAGGTTTATTATTACTTATACTCTTACATTACCCATGTATGTAAGCGTGTGTGTAAAACGTGTGCGAGACGAAATGAAATGTTAATATTTTTATTTCTTCGCTCTGGAGTCGAGGTAAAGCCCGGCGTTGAGTTACACCACTCAACTCCCAATGCGTCCAGAATTCGGCATAATGTCTTAACATTAGGCTCCCTCTGCCTACCCTGCTACTTGCGGGATATAGCGTGAAGCTTATAGAAATTGTGTGTGTACAGTATATTCTTACTGCCTTTATCTTTTGTTGTATTACTCAAATATTTTGATTTTGTATTTGAATAATATAGGTAGTTCAATTAATTCAATAGTTTACTAATTAGTATAGTTAAAGTTTTGTTTAATAAAATTTAGAGAATATTATTTTTTATTTGATTGATAGTAACTCCTTAAACAATGTGTGTTTCCATATTAGCTGAAACAATTAGACCCATTATGTGAAAAATAAATTTATTATTTTTATTATATTCAATATCTAATACATTTTATAGGAAACTGAAGCTCGATACACAGAACAAACACTATCAAAATGGTTTACTCAACTAGGATCACTGTTATCAGCGAGTGCCCGTCTCAGCTGTGAATGCTTCCTCACAGCTTTCTCAGTACACTCCTCGCAGGAAATGTATGAACAAGTCAGAAATGCACCTAAATTGGAGCCTTTGCTAAAGGTATGGGAATTCTGATTGTTAGAATGAATTGCAGTATAGTTGCTCGTCAACTATACTACAATAGTATGTCTTGGCCACTTATGAAAAAAAAATATAGAAAGTAAGGAAAAAACGTAAAATTTTACTTGTGGAGTCATATATAGCAAATTGGGGTTAACGTCCACACAAATCGAACAAACTAAGGGATAGTCAATTGCGCACTATCTTTATCTAATTACTTTAAGATTTTATATGGTATTTAGCACAAACTACCCTCATGTAGCAAAAGACAGGTTATTCCATTGTGATTGTATTGTAATTTTGAATATCATTTTGATAGTCAATTTTAATATTAGAGAATCTTATAATGGTGACTTTAATTAGTACTATAAAATTCTTGACTGATTAATGTTCCTAATGGAATAATTGAGAAAGATTGATTTGTATAATTACCAAAACAGTCTGAAATTCTATTGCATTTTACCTAATGTGAAGTAATTTAAATGAAAATAAATTTTCAGTCATCACTTTATTAATAATATTTCAGGATGCACAAGAATCTAAACCAGAAACAAATTCAGAATTTGGCAGTTGGGCAAACGATAGTCGGACGCAAACAAACCTCGTCAAAACATCTGAAACACTAAACATGAAGTCTCAGAAACAGGCGAACGTGCTGTCAACAGCAATATTCGCTGAGGGCGAAGCTCTAGGGCTTGGAGCGGATTTGTGCCAAGATCTTGCCGTTTTGATATCTGGACCGAGGGTGAAAACATTGACGTGGGATACGGAAAGGTATGAAAGCCCTTTATTTTTCTTAGCTTCACGGTGCATTCATCTCATCTCGCATAAAGCGCAGTAGTCAGAACGAAGCTAATTTTAAGAAATTCCATTCCCCCACGCATCACCAAATTTTCAAGATTTCGTGTTGAATGGCGGAACTCTGCTACTCGTCGTCTATATCTAGAGTAGAATGATTAGTAGTATAGTATGAAATGATTTAAATATGAATGTTTCGAACCTGCAAGTATTACTTGATTGCTGTATCTTCACATTAAGTTTGCTCTATCCTGCAATGAGGTAAAGACCTGAAGCTGCGTTTCACTTTTAATTAAGAAATTATTTCTTTACAATTTCCTTCCTTAATGGACAACATGTTTTTGAAATAATGCATAATCAAATTTTGTTTTCCAGGGAATCTCTACTGGAGAACTGTCGTATATATATGGAGCGGACCCACAGTGGCACTCGTGCTCTCACCACTGAGCTTAAGTATTTGAACCTCGACCCTCGCTCCTTCCAACATCTGCCTGAAGAGGATGACGACGAGAATGATGCGTATTATGGCATTGAAAAGGGTAATTACTATCTACTTAATAGAGTAGAATATATAATATGCTAAGTAATGAATAAAATTATTTTGAGGCCGTAGTGGGTTCGATTCCCAGTCGAGGGAACAAATTATTTCCACTCGTTAGTAACAATACCAAGCAAAAATGATTCTGCAAGTAAGGAACTGAGTGTCTTCACACTAGGTTCTCTGTCTGCTTTGATTGTTATTTTTAAAATAATTATTTTTTCTAATACAAATTTCCATAATAGGCTACGAACACCTAGTGGAAAGAGCAGAGGATAATTCGGAAGATGAATTTATGTATGAAGCGGAACAAACAGATATCTCTCAAGGCACTGGAGAATCAGTTACTGATGCACCAAAGAAAAAGAATAAATCTAAACCATTGCAATATTTATCTGATGAAGAAGTCGACCCATTAAATATTGATGATATGAAGAGGTCAGAGAAACATGAAAGACCTCACAGCAAAGAACGAAGGAAAGAAAAACATAAATTAAAAGCGGGAACATTGAAAGATACTGATGAAAGTAAAGAACATAGTCAGGAGAAGATCAAGGAGATACGTAAGAAGGAAAAGAAAAAAGAAAGAAAAGAGCGCAAAAAAAAAGATAAAATGGCGGCTTCTGAAGTGGGAGGTAGTACTCAAAATTTAAAAGGACTGTCTAGGCTCATTGGTATGAAAGTAGAGAGACAAGATGATATAATAAACCTGACAGACACTTCTACTCCGGTCATTAATCTGTGCGCGTATGACAGTGATTATGTTAGTCAGGAGAAATCGTCAGTCAACTCAGAGGGTAATGATCCCAATGTGTTATTTGATGGTTTATATTCCATGGACGAAATTAAATCGCCAGAAAGGGGTATACTGACTAATAATATAGGTCTTAACAAAACACACAGCACACCTAACTTAGCTCTATCAAAGTGTCAAGGCATAGTTAACCGACCCAATGCACCATATCAAGCTAATAACCAAGTAAAGAAAAGTATCAAGAAACTCCTTGAGTTCAGGAAAAATAAAAATTCGAATAGTAATACAGCTAATACAAACTTCAAACCCGTATCTTTTCCAAATAATTTAAAAGTCAGTCCATTAATATCACAGAAAGGCAATAGTAAAGAAAAATGGAAACTATCGCTTGTTTCAACAAGTGATCATAATGACTTTGTAAAAAGTTATGGTCACCATGGTAATGTGGCTGATTATAAGAAAGTTGTTGCTGAACCAGTTGAAGTATTCTTCCCACCTACTAACACTATTCAAAAAGCAAACTACAGTGTTACTGAAGGGAAAAAATCTCTTCAATATGCTCCTTATCCAATAAAAAAAGTATCTCAGCCAATAATTAAACAAAGCAATGCAAGTGACATTAATCAGTCAAATCCCAGACCATTCAAAGCAAGTATACTGAATACAGAATCATCCAGTCAAAATCAATATAAGGAATTTCTAAAACGAAGAACTTCAGTTGTTATTAAAAAACAACCAACAAAAAGCTGTTCTGATACTTTAAGTCAGATACAGTTTCAAGAGTTTCTCAGAAAACAATCTGCCACTCAAGCGAACAATGTAGAGAGGATACAAGGGTCCACAGTAAAGCAATACCAAACAAAAAATACACAAAATGACTCTCAGCAAAGTTTATCAAATAGTAATATGCTCAGCCAAGTACATAGTAAAAACTTTCTTAAAGAATTACGAGAGTCTGCAAATGCTGGTACAACTAAAGTTGTGTCAAGTAAGTCTCAACAAATCACAAAATCTATTCCAAAACAACAGAAGACAGTCGATAACGCGCCAAACACATTCTCTCGTCGCAATTACTTACACAAAACTAAACAAAATGATAATAAAATTAAACTTAATCCAAACTCAACGAAACCAAATATGAGTATTTCTGTGGAAGAAATGCAAAAACTTGGTGTTGATTATAATAAAGTATCAAATTTACAAACAAAAGGCGGAATTGTGATATCGAGACTTGATGTAAAGAGTAAATCGAGTAATGTATGTGTTAAGCCTGTTTCAAATAAAGTGGACATTTCTAATAGCTTATCGCAACAAAAATCAACAACTTCAGTGTTTAATCAACATCCAATAATGAACCATATATTGTCAAGCAACGAAACGTACGGAGTAAAGCTATCAAGTGGCAACGAAATCAAAAATACTACGCAAAGACAAATTGTCGTTCCAAATAGCAATTTATCGGAAAAAGATCAAAATGATTTATTGCTATTGTTACGGCAACAATCTAAGATGAACGTCAAACCCACACCTAAGACTGAAATTGAAAATAGCACTACATGTTCAAATTTGAAAGTGTCAAATATCGATACGGATTTAAGTAACAGTAATTTATCAATAGGTTGCCAAACTCTTAACACTAATTTATTAAGCAAACAAGTAATAACTCAGTCGGTCGAAACTTCAGTCATTAAAACAAATGATAATTTGTCCATTACGGCTTCCGAACCAAAGAAATCTCGCAACCAAGGAAATAGTAAAAATTCAAAACAAAGTTCAAATAACGATAATACAACGTCTGACTGGGAGAGTGTAATGAATGCTCTCTTAGCTCACAAGACACCTAGTAGAGGTCCGAATGCTTTGGACGTAGCCCTTAAAAAAGATTCATTTGAGAGAAGACATTCAAATGATACTAAAACAATGACACAATACTCTGCTCCTAGTGCTATATCTGACCGAAGTCTTTTAAAACATTCCACTACAAAATTACCTTCAACTAACACTAGCTCTTTACCGAAAAAGCAAAATGCGCAAGATTTTAAACCGCGATCCGAAAAGAACATTACTAAATTGGTCAATACTAAGGAAAGTCAAATAGAAATATCTAAAAGAAGTGTTATAAAGAAATGTGAGAAGCACATTTCGAGTGTCATTCAAAATAGCAGTGATCCATTTATATCGGGGATACCGAATTCGGATTTCGATTTATTAGGAGATTTAATGGACGATGACTTACGGCAGGAGATTGGGGAGCTGTTGGCAGATGATGAGGCTTACGGAATGCCAACATCGACAAAGATAAAAAGTATGCCTAGTGATTTATATTTGAATGCTAATAAAACGAATACGACGCCTGTACGAAAACCGCAGTTAATCATCGACGGACGACAAACTAAAAATCAACGTGGGTCCATAATTTCGTCGAGCTTGTCTAATCGTAAGGAAGATTTGCATATTAAATCAAGTAATGTAGTAGCACCAACAAAATCAAACTGTAGTGCATCAAATCAAAACTCAAAGCTACGTATAATTTCTAATGAATTAGTAACTTCACCTATGCTAGCTAAAAACTCAAATACACAAAGCTGCAGCAAAATGCATTTAAACAATGTTGCAATAAATAGAAATGCAAATGATCATAATCCCATGGTCGTGAATATGAACAGCAATCCTGTGGAATTGGTAAAAAGTAATGGCGGCGTGAACTTTGAAATTGAAAATGCAGATATACCAAAAGTTGAAATGAGTAACTTGAATGTATTTGATCCTACACAAGTCGTTCTCACAGTACCGCAAAGTGCCCCAAATGTAATGTTAATAAGCAATGAAGTGATTTATAACCCGTATACAATACAACATACAGTTAATCAAAACTGTACTGGTTTTGAAAATAATTCTTATTTGACCCTCAATCAAAATCCGTCAAATGTAACATTGTTCAGTAGTCCAACATACCCTGTGATCTTTGACGGTGCTGTCTCAGTTCCTATTATACAAAGTGTGCCGACCAATATAACTGTGGTCCCTAACATTACCTTAAACACACTATCAGCGCCTGTTAACACAAATTTAGAACAGCAGGCTTTCGTCAAGTGTGACAAGTTAGAAAATCCGACCTATGTGAATAATGAAATTCTCAATACTAATGTTAAACCTGAGCATCAAATTATATCACAAGTGTCATCCTCTACAAATGCTGATATAAAGGAAAAATCGTCACAAGATTTACAAGCAAATCATAGTATTGATGAAAGTTCAGAAAAAAATATAACCGAGGAACATACTCATTTTTTAAAAGATCAATCACCACCACCATCACCATTAGTAAACTTAAAGGAGGATTTTGGTAATATAAGTCCACATATTTATTTACATAAAGTTACGGGTTTAAATAAAATACAAAATGAATCTTCGAATATTCAAGAAAATAAATATATTTCCGATGATATATTACTAAACAATGAATACACAGAACAACATATTACGGAGTCTATAAGTACAGATCAGAAAAGAATACAACTGAAACGTATGCAAATATTAAATAGAAAATTTTGTCATCGTTACGATAATAATCCAATTGCTCTTGCTTACGAACCAATTAACGTGGCAAGTCTAGAATCAGAACAAAAGAAAACTAATTGTGAAGATGAAAGTGATAATAAAATTGTCAAGAACATTGTAGATATTGAGAGTGTATTAACAAAAACAAATGAAAATGATAATGTACTTCAAACTCGTGATAATATAATATCAAATGTGAAAAATGCTAAATTTGAAGAACGTGTAACTAAAGTCCTAGAAAGCATCGATCACAATTCAAAGTGTCGTCGGATCCTTTTACGATCTTCGAATAATTTAGTCAATACTAAAGTGGAATCTAGCACCGTCTCAAAGTTAAAAACATCAAAATTATGCAAAAAAATTAAATTGGCTAAAAAAGCCTTTCAACCAGACAGCTTAAAACTTAGGCTTAAGAAAATTTCGAAAACGAAAAATGTTAAATCTCATAATTTAATTAAATTACCTTTAATGCATACATCAAAAGACGAAGAAAATCAGGATGCTAATAGGGACAATCACAATGTACCTTTTATGGACATAGAAGATCAAATACCACAATCTGTTATTCAAAACTCTAGCAAGGAAATAATTGAAAAACCTTCAATTAATAATACTTCAAAAGACCAAAACCAAATCAATAATTCAAAACATAATGACTCTTTAAAACCTTGTACTATTTATAAAAGTAGCGTATCTCACTTAAGAAACGAACTAAAAAATAATAAAATTAGCGATAAAAACGCTGATGAATGCATAAAAGAATCTAATATTACTGATAGCATCTTAAAATCTGTAGGACAACCTAATGTCCCAATTTCGACAAATATAAGCAATGGTCTTGGTAAAATCAGGAACGATATCACTCATGAAATTGATAAAGATAAAAATGTAAAGCAAAATACACTGATAACAGACATACACAACGTTAAAAAATCAAATATTTTAAAATATGAAGATAAAATTATATTTGATGAATTACCAAATAACAGTAATGACCCATTAATAAAGTGTGTTCGAGTAAAGCTTCCCAATGGAAATAGTTTCAAGGTTACAATTTCTGGAAAATTAAATGTTGAAATGGATGAAATATTCGAAGAACCCACCATTAAAGCCATGATTTTAAAAAATATAAATAATAATAAAAAATGTACTTTAAATGTTAAACAAGTCAAGGTAAAGTCTCAAGCCAAAGCATCTACAGTTACCACCCATATTCAAGATGTGTCTCATTTGAAATATTCAGAACAGGAAACTGAAACTATAGATTTAGTAAGTGATGATGAAGAAAGTAATCTTGAAACCTTCCAAACAGAATTTGGCATATATAATTGTAGTTGTGTTGATAAAAATATATTTTTAAAACATCAAGAAAAATTATTACAAAAATGCTTAGTAAAACTGATTAACTGTAGAACTTTAAAAAATATATCCATATCAAATTTACCTGAGAATATTTTGCCAGAGGAGAAAACGCAAGACTGTGATGAAGACTGCATTATCATAGATGATTCCTCTAAAGATGTCAATGATATCGTTTATAAAAATGATTATTGTAAAAATGAGAATGAAGACAACAAAGACAATATCAGGTTGACTGAAAATGAAGATATTTTAGAAGATGCATTAAATGATCATAGTGAACAAGTAAGAAAAGATAATAGTAATAAATCTAAAGATTCGTATATCGAGAACATTAATATATCTAATGATATAACACGCAACAACAACGATACGCCTATAAACTTTCAATTTATAGACAAAGAATGTGTTCTGAGAATCGATAGATGTGACAATCTCATAGAAAAATTAAAAGTTCAGAGAAATCATTGTTTTATTAATTTAGTTAGATGCGACAATATTTTCAAAAACCAATCGAATGCTAATCGTTCAAATACAGAAGCAAGAGCTAGATCAAATGATAACGAAACTGAATATATATCTCTAAAAGAAACGTATTTACAAGAAAAATCTTTGCAAGAAACATCTGAACTACAAATATCTTTACAAGAAGCACCTGTACAAGAAGCATCTAAAATAAAAAAGGAACATCTAAAAGGAACATCTTTCCAAGAAACATATACACAAGAAGCTTCTGTACAAAGTACATACTTACAAGAATCATCTTCACAAGTAGTATCTGTACAAGAAACATTCTTAGCAGAAAAGCCTCAAGAAGATGCATCTACAAAAGAAACATCTTTGCAGATAGGATCCTTGCATCGATCTGAATCTCTTTCAATTTTAAATAACATTCTCACTATCGATGAAAATAAATCCGAACGTTCTTCTTCATCACTAATAGAAAAGTTTGAATTTCCTCTGATTTTATATAACAAACCGAATTATAATTCGTTGAAACATGCTTTGGAGCCGGACTTCGAATGTTGTGCAGAATGGTGTATGACAAAATTAATAATCACTGATAAAAGATATATTGATAATAAATTATTGTCTTATGATTTACATTTCACAGCCTTAAGTAAATCAAAATGTGATGATACGTCAACTGATTGTGAAAGTGACGTTGAAAGTAATATATCTACAGATTCTGTACCTGTTGAACAAAATCAGGAAAGGTGTCATAATGTACATAATGTACCTAGCCTTACTAAAATAATAGCTAATTATTTTGCAACGAACATGGAAGTAATTGAGAAATTAATAGTTGCCAAAAGAGATAATAAAATAAAATCTAATTCTTCTCCTTTGAAAAGAAAAATTGTACAAACTTTAGATTGGCATTGTCATAAAATTTCGAAATTTGGCCCCAGCATGCCAAATACCTGCAAGATTTCCGAAAGAGAAATTCAAAATAGCACATTTATTTGTAGTAATATCAGTAATATAAAATTATTAAAAGATATTGATTCAGATACATCAGATGTAATATTAAGTAATAAATTGAGTCTTCACAAATATATTCATTATAGTGAGTGCTCTATAACTGAACCTAATATTACATCAAGTCCACAAATCCTCAAACAGTATAACAAATGTAATATTGAATCTATAGATGAAGTTGCAATACAGACTAAAGAACAAGAACAAGGAAATTTCATAAAACTAGAACAGGTGTCTGAAGATTTGGAACCTGTAGAAAATTTTTACTCTAAACATACAATTAAAATTAACCATCGATCTGATGACGATGAAATACATTTAACAACTAAGGGAAATTTAGATAATATTAGATTGCGTAATAACAATCAATCACCTGATAAAAACAATCATCCATCGATTATTTTATCTGACATTACTACTTTACTTGGATCTAAGAAAAATGAGACGTGTAAATCTGTTTCAAAAGTTCAGTTAGGCTCTACAAAAAACGATCCTTTGTCAATATTCGTCCCAGTCTCAATTGAAGCTACGAAAGATAAAATAGTCCCCGAAAAGAAAACCAATAAAATATTAATCCCAGATAAAAATGATATTTCTACTAGTAATGTAAAAAATAATAATTTAAGTGTTTCTGACAAAATTGATGTAATTATATCCAAAGAAGGCATTAAGAATAAAAATATTAGAATAAACAATGAGGATCTTTTATCTAATTTTAATAAGGAGTACTTAAGTCAAACTACCAGAGAAATTATAGAGACACAAGGGAAAAGTAACAAAGGCATATCTAATATTGCTACTTTTGTTTCTAAGACTGACAAGTTAGATGTTTATGAAGAACATAATGCTGCAAAAATTAAATCAACCATTAATTTAATTCGTAAAAGAGAGATAAATCATGAAGACGTTATAACAAATAATAATTTTACTTATGACAACGAACAAAATACCACAGAAATGAGGGATTTAGAAATATTACATGTACATAGAAATAAAAATTCACAATTTAGAAGAGTTGAACGCAATAACACGCGAAATAATGAAAAAATGCCTGCCGCTGATCAAAATGCTCAGTCAAATATCGAAATAATTAGTAACAATGATGAATTATGTAACGCAGAGTACACCGATATCATAAGCAGTGATAGCCAAAATGGTTCTCAATGTATAACTCACAATAATAATAAGCAAAAAAATGTGACACTCGTTTACAAAGGTGACTCTAGAGTTATTGTGAATGGTTCTATGTATAAAGATCCCGTCATTGGCACGTGTTATATATTTCCAATATTAAATAGAGTGACGATAACAGATGACGTTCATATTGATGACGATGCTTCGGTTAATGGTGTCGAAACTGTGGTAGATAAAGTTTTTACCATTCATAATAAAGTCGAGAACGAAGTAAATTTGGAATCTTTAAAACTCAACGTCAATGTACCTAAAAATACCTATTCTAAGCAAAAAATACATGCCAATTTGAGTGTACGTTCAAGAATGAGTAGAACAAATTTAAAACGTAAAATATTAGAATATGACAATAATCCTTATAAGAAAAAATACCGAAAGAGTAAAAATATTGATAATCCGAAATTAACTAGTACTTTGTCAGACACAGCATATGGGAAAGAGTATAAGAATCTTTTTAAATATTTGAACTCTATAAAGTTTTCTTTCTCACGACCTTTTCATAAAGATTATATAGACGTGTTCGATACATTAAAATGTTGGCCTATATTGAAAGTTCATATTGACGAAGAAGCTAAAAATGAATATAAACATTTGTTATTTATAGATAATGATATTGAAACAAAGAAGCAACTCGATCCTTTACGACAAACATTAGCTGAAGAAATATCATCAGAATATGTTGAACCTCAACTTACCAGTGACCAAATTAATGAAACTAATTTTAGTATGGGTTTTGGTGAGGGGTCCGACAGAGTCATTCTAAATTCAGAAGATGGAGATAAATTTTCAAAATTTTCGGCTGCGACTCTGTCGGACGTAAAACAATGTCAGCCGTTTTTATTGTCCGACAACTATGAGAAATGTAATGAATTACATGAATCAAAAGTTAAGCAAATGGAAACATATAATCGTTTCTTTTCTTACATTAATTTAAGAGATAAAGTACGATCGTTTTTTAAAAAAACTTCGTTGGATTTACGTTACAATTGGTTTTTAGAAAATAATAATAAAAAAAAATATTTGGACTTCGACAATAATAGTTTATACCCTTACGACATTTTTAGTACAGATTTTATTGAGCCTGCTTCCATTGAGACTTTAGTTAATGTAGTACAAGTAGGACAACAGCTACCTGTCAGTGCAGCAGCACAAAATCCTGTCACATGTGATCCAAGAGTAACACAAGTCACTGATGCAAGTCCTCAGTGTTCAGTAGAAAATAGTCCTCATGAAAATTCACAATCACCAGTCAAGACTGAATATACTGAATTAACTACTGCAGATATCAGTGTACCCTTACCACAAGAATACGAACGGCATACAGGATTGCAAGAGTGTTCAAAGGTACCGACTCATAACGAAAATATTCCTGTAGAAATAGAAGTATCTTCCGAAGGTAAAAGCAATATACACGAACAATTGTCCCAAACGGAGAACGATCATAATGGTAATGAAAGTGATAATTTGCAAGTTTTAGTCAATAAACACATTAAAGATATAGAATATTCATATGACTCCAATGAAAACACTACATCTGAAGAAGTTCAATCTAATTCTGAAGTTTCTTACGATAGTATGGATAAAAATGAAATGGAAACTACTCAAAAGCAACAAAATGGCACCGTTGAGAAAACTGACCAAATTGCCCATGCTATGAGTGCAGCCGGTATCACTCCTTCACCAGAACCTGTAATTGATTCTGAAGTACAACCTTCGGCAGATATGTTCTCCTCTAAAATATGTCAGAATACAACAACAACACTAAATAATTTTACCAAGACTTCTTCTATAAATGCATTGATGCTTCAACAAGCATTGGCTCAAATATTACCTCCGCCACTAAATCAAACAAATTCTCAAGAAAGTAACCAAGTGGGGTCAAATTCATCAGTGAGCTCGCAAGTTTTACATATAGTTCAAGGAAAAAATGCTAACGGAAACCAAATAACTGTTGTAGAAAATACCCAAAATTCTGTAATGAGCAATTCTAACACTCCTGTTTTACATATAGTCCAAAATAAAACGCCTAACAATAATATATCAAATACAAATAATGTTCAACATGCTAATACCTACAGTGGGATTTCTTTAGTAGATACAGGTTTACAACAAGGAAATAATCAACTTTTACACATCGTTAACACTGGCAGCCAAAAAAATAACAACACAGGACAAATATTAAAAAGAGTAAATCTATTAACAAATTTAGCTAATGTACAAGGAAGTACAGAACAAAAAATGGTTCAATTTGTTTGTAAATCTGCAGATGGAAAATCTATTCAGCTAAATGCCCCACATCAAAGAAGTATGGTATTGAGATTGCAGCCGTTTGAATCTCCAAACATTCAAAATAATTTAAAGACACCAGAAGGTCAAGATTTAAGTACTACGTCTAATAATAATAGTAATTCGGCAAATAAAGACTCCATGAATGGTCAACATGAGATTAAGTCTCGATCTGTGTACGAAGAAAATTATGCTAAGTTTATTCAAAACTCAAGTAATAAAACAGGCCCTGAAAAGTCTACCAGCCTACCTAAATTTAATCAAGCTTTCGGTAAACAAATTTTTCAAGATGGCAATCAGAAAACTATCGATCTAAATCCAAATAACTCTCACTTATCATCGATAAATAATGATCCGGAAAGTTCAGAATGTCAGTCTAGTGAAAACAATCTGAATTTGGAACATATCAGTCAAATAAGCAGCCCTCCATTATTATTACGAAAATCGCCTGCACCATCAACGCAAGCACAATCAAATATAGTGCAACAAATAAAACAGACTATTGCACCTATGATGCATGGTGGTGTTATTTATACCCGTCAGATACCTGTTAATATAGGAGGCGGACAAACTATAAACTTGATAACTGTACCCAGTACGGAACTTGTAGACGACTCCAATCAAAAACAACAGGGAGATATGAAATTTATAAATCAAAGTGAAGTGGAATCACCAATCATTAAAATTATACCTCAAAATCAGAATATTCAAAATAGTCAAAATAACGATATGGCTTCAGACGAAAGTAATAATAATCATTCAAGTACTACTACTAATGAAAACACTCAAAATTTTCCAGCTCAACATCAGCCCGTGTTAACTCAAATGCGAATAAAATTACCAATGCTAAGTAAAGCTCCCCAAATGGTGTCAGGTGCTAGAGTAGTGAGGCCATCTTTCTTTCAAATACAACGTAATGTAATTGGCGGTGCCAATCAACCTGTCTATCAGCAATTAGTTTTGACTGCAGCTCCGCCGCTTGGACAACATACAATTCGCTTACCACAAACACATACAAGGCAAGTAAAAGTAGCTAGTGAAGGACAATCCTCTTCCGAATCTCAAATGAGCTCCTCTACACTTGAACAATTACGAGAGTTCGACATGGTGCTGGAACAAGTTAAGGAAAGAAGCACTGTTCAACCTAATACTAATAATAATTCTTGCAAACTCCAAACGTCTTCGTCGGATACGACAGATAGTACATCAGTAACATCAACGATTACCGAATCTACACAGCAAATTTTGTATTCAATAGGAACAAATCAGTCACTGAATGTTGCTTATGTCAATAGAAAACCAACAACATCAACAGCTTATGTTCGATCACCTGATTCATCGAATGCGATCGACTCGCCATCTTCCTCGACTCATTCTCAAACTCCTCATACTGTGACAGGTGAATCAACATCAAGCGAAGTATCTCAGCAAAGTCAACCAAAAGCAGCTAAAATAGGATCCAAGTCCAAGTCCAGGCCAAAGTCTTCATCGCATCCACCAAATTCATTGAAAATAAATACAGTTCCTCCAAAAACATCGACTCAGAAGCCCCTTGAAGATGAACAAACTACACAAAGGATTCTTTATATTCTTGCTGAATATAAAGAACAGGTGGAAAATTCTCCTGACAAAGACAAACCAGCACCAAGGAGGCGATCAAATCCGCCATCGAACCCATCGGGGTCGTCAAAGCGTAAAAAGAGTTCCAGTAGTTCTCGACGACCAGGAGTTCGCGACATGAGTCCCGTCCAAGGAGATGACACGTGTCGAACTATGGGGTCAGAGGACAGTAGTTGTGGTACTTCTCAAGGAGATTGTACTGAAAATTGCTTAGAACCACATTCTCCTCAAGATAGTCCACGTAAAGTGGTTAGAAAGCTCACTTTTGAAAATGAAACTCCTGCTTCAACACAACCGAGACAACAACCACAGCGTAATGTCATTGTTGCCGACGGCCAAACTATCACTGTTTCGAGAGGAACGTCTGGCAAACCTACAACTGCTGTTTTAATGCCTGCTAATTATATCTTACCAGTTTCTATGGTTAAAGGTGGTCAACAGATAGCTATAGTGACAAACCGTGGCCCCAAGTTACTCACTGTGGGTGGTGAGACGGGTAATGCACTTCTATTGCAAAGACTAATCGGCCCGGCTGGCTTAAAACCAGTGTTAACGCGTCCCGGAGTTCGTCATGTTCGTCTGCCTACTACAGCCCTACACAACCTTCAAGCCTTTAATTTCACAACAACAGCCACCGCACATCCGCCAGAAAACGTGGCTTCACCAGCGCCCGCGCATACACCACCTGAGTTAATCGATAGCAGAGCGAGCACCTCACCTTGGGCTGACCGTGAATCACAAGAAGTTAAACCAGAACGAGCTTCGAGTCCAGAGGGCTCAGAGCCGTGGCATTTAACCGCTGACCCCAACGATTATTCATATGAAGAAACAGTTCGGACAGAAAATATGGACAGGACCGTACTCGTAAGTATGACTATCTCTACTTATATATACTTTGAATAACTCAGTATAAATATTGGTAATTTCGAAGTTTTTGAACCTCGTCAGACATGTGTCATTTCAAACGACTTCTATTATCTTCTAAGATAAGGCAAGTTCACAAAGATTTTGAAACTTCAGGACGCGATCCCAGATAGATACAGTCCCGATATGGAGGCGCAAAGGATATTTGATAAGATGTTCGACGTTGACTCGAAAAGGTCGTACATCGTAGATTCTCAAGATGAGACGTCTCGTTGCGCATACGATATTGACGCGTCAGATTGCGACGATAAGGCCTACCACCAGGTGATCATACCGTGTCCTTGCTAGGAAAAGTCGCCGCTTAAAAACGACTCTGAAGAGATCTACTTAACTATAATTTATTTCACTCCACCTTAATTAAGTACTACACGCTAACGTGCGCTGGAATTCAAATATTATGCAACATAAAATGGATCTCTTTCAATGAAGTTGATTTCAGATGTGACTTTATTTTATGAAGGACACGATATCGTAGAACTGACGCCGACCCCCTCAAACTTAGAAAGCCTCTTAGTAGACATGCACGCCTCAGTTTCTTTTAACCGCTTTTCTTTCTTTCGGTGTTAGTTTGCCGAAAGGACATACAAATAGACGCGACAAGTGCTTTATCTGGAACAGATATTTAAATAAATTATCAATTTAAGTTTCTTTTATAAATTTGAATACTATAACTATTTCAACATTATTATCAAGAGACGCTATGCTTGGCCAGCTTTATTTAAAACTACGTGCAGCATTTTATATAATTCTCAAAAATCATAAAATGACTCACAAGAAGTTGTCGCTTCTATAACATATATAAGGCATTCTACATTCGAATCAAAGAAAGTCCATAGTGTTAAGTCTCATAAATGTCTACCCAGTCATTGTAATGGTAATTGTATTTTAATTTCTATATTTTATTCCTTTTCCTTCGGAAATTGTTTTTAAACGTTTCGTATCGCTTATTTTCGAATCTTTTACGTCTTTTGTATATTCCAATTTGGATTTGAGATGTGTTTAATTTTGCATGTAGCAGTTCCTCGATTACTACGTAGTCTGAAGCGAACCGCATCATCGTGCATGAAACTCATCTTCATTTGGACGACAGTACTAGATCCTTTGTTACGTAAATGTGTTGTAGAATAAACTTTACTAGACAATCATAATATGTATTCTTTTATTAAAAACAATAACTAACACTCAAAATACTATATGACACTAATTTAGTTCTAATATTTCCTTTCTTCTAGATAGGTATACTTGAAAATTATTAAGTAAAATATTAAAAATCTAATCTAAAAGCGTCTTCATAGCTTTAAATGCTTATGTCTATAACAGCGTAATCGTATAAGTGTTATGTAAAGTGTATACATTATGAATACATGAAGCTTTAGCCGTTTTCGTCTATAATTGCCTACTTGGTAAAATAATTTTATAAAATGCATATGATTTTGATAGAGGTATATTATACAGGTGGTTCACAAAAGGGACGGTCATCGTCAACATCGTCTCGCTCACGTATCGGCTGCAGCGCTCAGGCACAAATATGCCATACTGGAACATGAACTACGATTACAAGTAGGTATTCAACAAAACTTTCAACGAACAGAAGAAAAAGATGTTTTGGACGAGGCAAAAGAAAACTAGAATTAAGCTTTCTTAAATTTTATTTTTCTGTCTCTTTTGTTCACATCTTATTATCCTTCATCTTTTTTCTTTTTTATATTAATTGAAAAATAAAAAATCTAAGACATATAATTTTTTATATATACTTTTGTTTACTTACATCACACTCATTTTGCCTTCTTACACCATCTTTCTTTTCTTAATCATCAATCATTTTTATAATATTATTAATCTTAATTAACATGAACCATTAAACAGTTTTTTAAAATGCTCACGTTAAAATTAATTTTAATTTTGTGAAATAATTTAATTTTATAATTTACTATATATTTTTATTTTTACAACAACAGTTTCATAAATGTATATTTAAACTCATATATCATTTAAATCTCATCAACTTTGTAGCAATTAGACATTTATAATTTAATTTTTTTTTAACGATCATTCAAAAGAACCCTTGGCTCCAGGGTACTGGTTTTTTGCAGAAATCACTTTCGGAAGAATGCGAAGACCTCGGCGTGGATTCACCATCAGCATCGGAATTGTTCCCCGAAGCTGAACTGCTTTTTAGTTCGTCGCCAGCTCATGATACTCAGCAACATTCTCACACGCGTAAGTTCTTTTAGATTATAACATAATTAGGACACTCAGTTCCCCACTTCTAGCCGAATTTCATAATTACCGTGAATTAAACAAAGTAATGTTTGTTTAGTAACTCTTATGTATTAATTTACTTTCGATTATTTGTTACTAGTAAAACTAAAAGTAGGTAAGTATTTTATATTATTTAGTCTATATTATGTGCTAGGTGCATCCTAATGTCGCGCTTTAATTATTGAAACAAATACATATTGGGCACACTCAATGCTGCGCCCTAATAATGAAATAAAAATAGTAAATTTCTTATTAAATATGTTGCCTTTCTAGCCCAACCAACAGTCCTCAACCAAAGTGGCATACCGCAACCAGACATAGATGATCAAATAGCAACAGACCATCTCCTCCAAAGCGACATAGATGATCAGCAAGACTTGGGAGTGACTCTCGGGTTAGATGAGGGTATAGTGACAGTCAGTGAGGATGGCATGCAAGCGACTATAGCGCTGGACCAGGAGGAATTTGCTCGGTCTCATCCGAATACGACGTTTCATAGTGAACCTAGTGAGGAAACTGAGGTAACAGTATATGTAATACTTATGTGAAGATACACCGTTGTACCCTTTACTAGAGAAGAGAATTTATATAATTTGGAATGTTCACACCACTTCACGTTCACCTCCTTGTGGAAATCAAATCCACAACACATCTCATTAAAATTATCTCAAGCTATTTGTGGTTATTTTTGATTTGAACAATTCATTGTTAAAGTTCTATGAATTATTAATTGTATGAAGTGTATTATTTAATCAATGAATAATTAATATGTGGAAAAGATTATTTATATATTAAAAGTAGAAATTTGTTTCTATTTATGCTAATATTTGAAATACTTTTTATTGTTTATAACCATTTTTTTTTTAATAAAAGACTAAACTTACGTTTCTTTCGTAGTTTATGTATAGTTAGCGAACAAAACAATGTTTAAGTTTGGTATGTAGACATATGGATACTACAATTAATCTGTATATCTATTTAATCAATTCTGTTTTACACAACTAGCATTACTTTTACCAGGTCCAGCCATTCACAATAACTGGGCTAAAAGGGCGTCACATAACGTCAACTATCTTCCACGCCGGTCGGGCGCCAGCCACAGTACTCGTCACAGCTCCTCAAACCACTGTCATATCTCAAGCAAACCAAGAAAACGTACATCATAGTGTGAAATATGCCAATATTGATCATATTATAAACTCCTCCCACGGTAACTTAAATCTAACAAAGTTTGACAACATATTGACTGATTCGAGAGAAGTTCATCTGTCTCATACAGCATCAGCTATAGTACACTCAACGGGAAATGCCACTCAAGTTATTAGAAGAGTTTGTTATGAAGACGATAGACGGGATGCTAGATATTTAATGGACGAATCAGACGGTCTTATAGCAGGTGATGATGCCAAAATGATAGCTGAGGATAGTTCAAGAGAAGCCACACTTGAATCCATGGCGGATGGTGATGAGGACAATTCTTCACCAGAAAGACATGCTGAACTGTTTTGGGAATCTAATTCAGCGTCAGAACGTTCAGAAAGAGGCCGCCATGTTGATTATAACTATAGTAGCGACAGCGAAAAATGCTGCAAAAGTCCGTTCGATGAAACAAATTCAACAGATTCCAGCGGCGTAGGAACTCATATGAGATTAGATTCTGTCATAAAGGAAGCTAGGTTAATAGAAAGAGCAGGCAGTGGTTCGTCTGACGATCATCCACCTTTAAGAACTTACCCGGCTAAACGTATGTACCATCATGCTGATGATGTGGAAAGAAGTCTCTCTGGGAAGACTAGAGCTGGTTTCCAGGAAGAAAGAGATTATAGGGCAGATAGCTTAGAAGTAAGGCGACGGTCGTCGGTCAGAGGGGTAGTGAAACGAGGCTGTCATTGCTGCAATGGATCTCCTGTGCCGCCTAGACCAAAGAAACCTAAGAAGAAACCCACTATTGATTTTACTAATTAAAAATTGAAAACTATATATAAGATTTGTCTAAACAGAAAATTTAAAATAAAATTTATATCAAGGGTTGAACAAAATACGGACTATGACTAACACTGGACACAACATACACGTAGATCTAGATTTGTGACTGTCTAAATATCAATTTTAGTATAATAATTATTATATCGCCACCTAAATGGCGGATAAATTACAGTATATTAGAGAAAATATAAAACTTATGGGATTCTTCCATTGTAAGACTAGGCGTCGCGCCAGACTGATCGCGATCTCTTCGTAACGAGGTTTCTTAATGTATTATAAATAATGTTGTTAGTTATTGTTTTGTATATAAACAAATAAGCTTACGTTCATACTTACACGTGGACTTTTCGTTAGTGTTGTAGCAGTTTGAGTTTCACCGTCACCTATTAGTTCAAATTATTATTATTTTTCACTTAATTACCGACATTTTTATTGTTATTTCATGTAATATAACCATATATGATAAATGATAATTGATGTATGTGTATAAACGGTAGGCTAAGCTTATAGTGACAATGTCGTAGTGTAGATGAATATTATTGTAACCCCTTCTATATCTAGACTGACAGTTCTCCTTAAATTTGCCGCCATTACGATTTTATTATCTATTGTATTATATTAGATTTAATTGAACGGCAACCTTCCATGGGAAATGCACAAATTTGTGATGAGCTTTAACTTGGCTTATTTTTCTATGTTCAGTTTATTTGGAGCGCTTAGTTCGTTTGCGAAGGGTCAGGGTTGATATTTGTATTTAACGTTTATTACAACTATTATTGTTAAGTTAGGTGTGAATTTGAATTAATTTCCGTCGTAAGTGTGTAAATAATTTTCGTCCCCTACATTTAAGGGGTCTAGTCAACTCCGTTTTAGACTTAATACGCGGTATCTGTCTCAAGGGCTATAAGCCTAGTTTCATTTAGTATTTGACCGCTTTTGTATATACTTACTGACTCAAGGCCAGCGCCATATTGAGAATCGCAATTTGGGACTTGTATATAAAAATATATTAGATAATTTAGCGAGCTCGTTCTTCGACGGTCTTATAGTGAATTGTAACGTTTTACGTCCGACACCGGGCGGTACCATAGTTCATGTTACTTCTAGTAGTAAGATAGCGTTATTAGGTAAAGCTATGTGTATATGCCTTTAGCTTACAATTTGGATGGGTGGGCATTTTTTGAATTTGAGATACCCTGATGGTATTTGACTTCAGTCTAAAAGCACTCGTCCACTATCGGGGGCGGTCTCTGTGAGTTTTTTGAAAATTTATTATTATTTTCTGTCTCTAAACAAAGTCGTGAAAAGACAATTATTTCTGCCATTTCTAAGCGTAAGTTTGGATTTTTTTTATATTATCCTGTAAGTTGTTATTCGATATTGTAGACGTTTCGATATTACTCTGACTACAGTATTGCAATGTTTCGTTGTTTTCCAATTAGAATTAATAAAATATATTAGCATGTAAAAAACTCGATAATGTTTAGGAGGTATCATAATTATTTTTTATTGACCCAAAATGTGTTTTTGTGATTATTGGACTATTGTAAACATTAATTTAAAATGCTACAGAAAATGATCATTAAAATTTATCTATTAAGGTCTGTTTTATTTATCCCGTTTATGCACTTTTTGTCCTACATACGTAAATAGTTATAAATAATTATAAAAATCACCTAATGTTTAAGTCACAAGTAACATCCCATACAGAGAGTCGGTATTTAATCTTAGGCAGAGGGAACCTAGCGTTTATGCTCCATTCCCCACTTTCTGCCGAATTTTGGAGGCATTGCGTGTTGAGTGGCAGAACTCAACGCCGCCCTTTGCCTCGACACCAGAGCGAAGAAATGGAAATATAAACGTAACTAAATATTTCAATTCCTCGAGTGGGGATCGAACCCACAACCGTTACAGTCACACCCTTGTGCCGCTGCGCCACGACTGCCTCAGATATTCCTCCAGATTAGTTAATTTTATTTTATTTTGATCAGGTTTACTATAAGTAATGTAATTTTTCAACGATGACAAATTGTTTTGTGTCACATAAAATAAAACGGTTAAGAATAAAACCACACTCAAATTCCATTTTACTAATCTTTTTATTCATATAGACAACTTTCTTTGATCTTTTATCTTCTTCATAACAGCTAGAACTTCTATTCTAAACTCCAGTCTCTCATCCTCCGAATATTTAACCACAGTTGGTAGAAGTGATGCAAAGAAAGCCTCATCTTCATTCATTATCCTAGGATCATTACATTCATCCATTTCTACATAATCTAACTCTGATTTATCATAGTCAATAGTTTTTGATGGTTCTTCTATATATTCTAGTTTCTTAGATTTTTTTGGAAGGCTAATATCAATATTAATATCAGTAGATATTTCATTAGGACTGTCTCTTTCAGTTTTAAACATGGCGATATCTTCGGAACTGTAATCTATACAGTAGTCGTCGTTGAGTGACGCTACTTTGAGAAGGAATGTGAGGTGCTCGTGTAATACGTATTTGCGTTTTGGTTTCCCCATTTTAGTCTTCAACGTCTTAACAAATGTATCCCGTATGTTTGTCCATTTTGATTGTATTTTTTCACCTATAACATAATATGTTGATATTATTAATCGAACAATTTTTTTTTGTACATATTAAATATGTATATTTTTCTAATCTTTTCTATAATATAAAAATGTTATTTAGGTATATAGTAGATACAAAGTAACTGTAAATATAAATATAGTTTCCATTCTATTCCATTCCATTTCGCAGAGGGAAAAGAAAACTTTAATTTAAAACAGTCGTGAAAGCCCTTTCAAAATTTTCTTGTATCAATAAAAATAAGAGATTACAGAAGAATACAGAACACTAATTTGATCGCTGTTCTATTATTTCTATAATTTTATAGATTCAAAATAAAATTATAAGTTTGATTGTATAAAATTTTGTAGGTATAGGTAAGATATAGGTATCACGAATTTATCTCCTTTAACTTGGAAACAAAAAACCTAATTGTATGCAAACAATACTCCTTTAATCCATCTGCGTCAAAACATACGTCACGGGAAATCTGACGTAACAAATGAAAACATATTTTATTATAATTTTCATTGTTAAGCCTAATAAAAGTGGAATTACTAATATTATTACCTTACTTTACTCACCTTACTTTAGATATTAAATAATATATTTCAATAAATTACATACTTGTAACTCGTTTCTCTTCGGGCGTCATATCCTCGTATCGTTCGTCTAACAGTGAAAACACTTGATTCCAAGCAAGCCGTCTTTCAACCCTGTCCTTATACGATTCTATTGTTCTATCCCACAAACAAGGCCTATCTTTGATCGCGTGTATTAATTCCACCACATCATATTTAAATTCACGCATTTTTTATGTAAAATATAGTATTTTTATTATAACAATGCCTTACTTGGTAAAGTAAGTCAACGTGACTGTGCAGTGTGCGTCAAAATGTCGGATCGTCTATTCTCGTCGGATTGTTGTCTCTTTCTAACAGTATAAGCAAGAAAGAGATGGCCAATCACAACCGAGGCCACCGGGCAACGACTCCGAATGGGTACGCCCGTCAAAAGCATAATGGAAACCAGTTTTGTAGATCTTTAATTGTTAAATCTTTGTTACAGCTGAGAGGTCTTGTTAAATGGTCTTCGTGTCCATAGTCGTGAGCGTGACGGTGGTTTTTTATGATAAAAGACGTTTAATTTTTGTTTAAATTATAAATTTTACTATGATTATTATATTGGCGACAGGTGGTGGGTTCAATTATCCGCTCCAGGAAATTAAGTATCTAATATTTTCATTTTTCTTACTCAAACGCAATGCCTCCAGGATTCGGCGGAAAGTGTGGAATGGAAGTGGTTTAATGAGAACGGAGTGTGTTAACGCTAGTTTCCTAAGTGTTGGCTATAAAAGCGTAAAGCGTAAAGACAAAAAACTTTTATTAGTTATACATATTAAAAATATTTCTTGTTATAAATATGGGGAAATATCTAAGGGAAATATCTCGTTATAACGTTTGTCGATTAGCTAAACTACTTATAGCATGTGTTTTTGTTTTATGTTAGTAACTTGAAAGACAATATTTGTATTAGCAAAGTGTGAGATGACGATTCTTATATAAAAAATGACCAGACACTTCTGTTTATGCCAGTTTGTAAGCAAATAGCTATATCCAGGTTTTTCCTCGTTTAGTAGGGTAGGCACTAATTGCAAAAATTTCAAAATCTTTCATGAGTTGAGTGGTAAGGTGTTTTAAGTTAAAAGTGAAGAATCACTGTGTCCTTTAGTTTCCGCGAAAAAGGGATTCTTTCCTTTAATTTATAGGTCTATTTTGTTTCAATAGTCTAGGAAATTTTCGTATTCAATAAGATTTCTTTTTACAAGAATTTTCCTTTGAACTGAGCTGTAGATTCGTAAATCCTTGAGAGACACTAGACTTAAGGCCTTTTTCTAACTGACTTCTTGTATTAAATAGATAAGTTTATGTTAAAAAAGTACTAAAGTCTTATTTCATTAACGAAAATCTCTAACTTTTCTAAAATTTGATTAAAATCCATAATTTTCTAAGTACGTGCGTTACGTGCGTACGTTTTAACACATTAGTGTTAAAAGTGGATACAGATTTTCTTATGCTAAAGCCAGCTACAATGCCAGCTATTCTATAAAGTCAAAGAACAACTTCTGACTTATTTTCAAGGGACGAGCAATGTAGAGATGGCGCAAAATTAATACGATTAGGATACCTCTCCTTCTATCTTTTTATTTATGGAGAGTAGGAAGAAAGAACTTATTGTAAAGACACTCTCTACTCTCCCTACCCTGCTGTATGCGGGATGCAGCGTGAAGCTGATTTTTTTAAATATAATTATGTAGCTTGTTTGAACCGGCCTAATGCATTACTTTATACAACCTCATAAGGCTTAAATTTGTGAAACAATGCCACACATGTACCGACTATCGATCGTTCTGCGCGCGCATTGCTTAGAACGAATGTCACTATTTTCTACATGAAAATTCTTGACACCGCCTCGAGAGGTTATTTTAAAAGAAAACTGTGACTTTTATTGTAATATCAGTTTAATAATATTTTACTTTTAATTGTTTTATTTAAGTAATTGGTAAATTTCTTGAGAAAAGCTCTTGGAAGGTATCATGTTTTAATTTCGTTTCGCCGGCTTCAAGTAACATCTTGGTGAGTTTAGTTTAATTATATATTTATATAATTATTTATTATATAAAATGTATTTAAAAGTGCAATATAAAAATTGTTTTTTAATTATTGATTTTTTTCATATATTCAATACTTGTAGTAGATAATAGAAACGAGTATATAATAACCATATTTTCTTTAAAATGTTAAAACTATATATTTTTTGATGCCTATTTGTAAATGACGAACAAACATATATATACTTATCTCTAGTTAAATAATATACAGGATAAATGCTCTTATTACTTTATATAAAGAAAAAAACGAACCTACTCTATCTACAATGGTTTGATTTTGGTGTAGATTCTACACAGTTTTTTATTACTCTAATATGTATAAGTTTCGATTTAGTACTTAAATTTTTTATTTACATCCTTACAAATAAAAGTGAGCAATTTTGAAATTACTCAACTTTGCTTTTGTAGTATATAAAAGCGACTACGTTTTTTTTTACTTAGGGCACAGAGTGTTAAGAGTTAAGACTAGTGCTGCCAGATCCAGGCTTATCATTTATAGGACGTTTGTGGTGCCACTAATGAACTCAAAGTTTTTGTATCCGATCCGAGATTAAACTACCTAAGACTGTTGGTTGATTATTTTTTGTAAAAATCTTTAATTAAATTCTTTTATTTAGCACGATTATGAATGCTGAATATGTTTTTGATGTAAGCATCTATGATATCAGAAACGGTTAATTATATAAATAGTGAAATAGGCAATACAACGGGCCGCCGAGTTCTAATGAAAGGCAACAGAATCTTGAGAATATCAGTTAAAATTTTCCTTTCTTTCTATTAAGTTTGTTGACTATTTTAATACTCGGCAACGTAAAACGTGGGGAACGGGTAATAACACTGGGTTCTATCTGCCTGCCCTGCCGCAAATATACAATTTACTCATTTAATTTAATCAATCTTATGAATATATTCCATATACATTTTAATAAGTGACATAAGAAATAATTGACCTGTATCGATTTAGGTACTTTTTTCCTGACTTCTCTGCCTGGAAGTGAATTGCTAAAAAAACAAATTAAATGTAAAACACATTTCTTTTTGAACTCGATTTGAAAAAAACTTTATAAATGAAAGTTTAGGTACCCAAATGTAGTTCAAGCGCCTGATGATTTTATACTATTATTTCACGTCAAGTTGACAATTCAATATTTTTATATCTCAAACCTGATGCTGATCCTAGTTTACCCGTCATCAGCTTAAAAAAAAAAACTTAAGTAAATATTTTAACAATTTTAGACGTAAAATCTACAAAACAATATCCAAAATGTGGACAGTATGTGTCCCTGGGTGGGGCGCCGTGGTGGTGGCGGGGTCTCTCTTGCTGTATGGAACTTTAGACGTAGCGTACTTCGCGCGTATGATGTACACTGTTGCGAAGGCGAGATATTTTAGAAAGAAGATTTGCATTTTGGATTCTACGGAGGTTCAATGTAAGTTGGTTTTACTTTTGAAAAATGAAAATACTAGATATAAGTTCAAAATTGACTATTACCATTTAAAATAATCAATGGTAGATTCACTCTCTTAAAATTGTAGAGCGATATATTTTTTCTTTTTTGTTTGCATCAATAAAAATCATAATTTTAATAAACCCTAGTAAATCCTATTAATAGGTTTGACAATAATGTCTTTAGGATTTAGGGCACCAAAAAAGACGAAATACAACTTATGTATTTTTAAAAAATATACCTATAATTTTCTTAATATTGAAAAATCTTTACTTACTTTTTATATATGTTACCATTATGTTTAAAATTCCAGCGTGGTGTCTGCTCACCGACATCGACACACTCCTCTACCACATGAACAACGCGCGCTACCTCCGAGAGCTGGACTTCGCGCGAGCTGACTTCTACGAGCGGAGCGGTCTGTACGCCAACATCAAAGCGGCCGGGGGTTCCGTTTTACAAGCGGCCACCACTATCAGATATAGGCGGTATTTGAAGCCGTTCACCAAGTTTACTATTACTTCTAAGGTTTGTATATAAAATAAATAGTGATTTTTGATATATTCACTATAAGAACGGATTTGAGTGATGCAACATTCTGTTCTTTATTTTATATGATTTAAAAAGAGATTGTAGCGCAATGGCACAGTGTAAGAATGTAAACGTGACTGTTAGTGAGTTCGATACTCTTTCGAGGAGATGAATTATTACATTTCATCGCAATGTTTAGAAAATTGGTCGGAAAACAACTTATTACACATTTTAAAACCTACTGCAAAGTGCTCGAACATCGGGATTCCAATTTAAGAAGACGACGTCAAAACTAAAATGACTTCAAGATTCCATTGACACACAAACATAAGCGATACACTGATCTATTGGTCATTGACACAGACACTGGCCGTTTGATTCACGCATGAAAATCTAGTTAACTTCTAATTTAATTTCATCTTCCTTTCAAAATAACTTGTTTTACAAACGTAAGAGGCGTGGAAATGTTTTAGTTTTAACATTTTATGCGAAATATGTACATTATAAGTAGTAAATTCTGGTTGTAACGGGATTGCATCTCATTATTATTCCGATATACAATTTGATGTATTTTTTGCACACTGCAGGGTAGGCACAGGTAACCTAGTGATAAGACATTTCGTTCCCTATTTTAAGCCAAATTGAGTGGTGGAACTTAACGCCGCGTTTTGCTTCAACACCAGAGCGAAGAAATAAAAATATTTTATATTTCATCTCCTCGAGTGGGGATCGAACCCACAAGTCAATTTTACAGCCTGGCCCCTCTGGTACTTAGCTGGCATTAATCCTGATATTATTTTTTATTTCTCATCTTGTTTTAATATAATCTAAAAGAAATCATCAAAACACACTCTCTATTTTATGTTGTTTTTAAATTTTTCAGGCTATCTACTGGGACGAAAAAACCTTTTTCATGGAGCACGAGTTCATAGGGCCGGGTGGGTTCGTCCACGCGGTGGCGCTGTGTCGCCAGCGTATCATAGACACGTCGGTGGCGGCTATCGCTGAACTACTCTTGCAGCTACATTGTTCTGGCAGCTGCAGATCTCCGCCGGAGAAAATGCCTTCGGAGGTATTCGTTTTTTATTCTATATTAGAACTAGGGACCCGATCGTAACTTCGCTTGATGAGTTACTATGACGTTCTAATAATATTATCATTTTTAAGACAATATTACTTAAATAATGCTGAGTGGGTGATAATGATATTTATAATTGTAATAGGTTTTTAGTAATATAAATGTTTGGCGACAATGGTACACGGTAAAAATTAAATGAGTTTATGATTGCACCTTGAATTTGTATTAACTTTGTTACAATCTACTACATAAATTAATTAAAAAAATATAATTATAACTGTCAATTAAATTATTGTTTTCTGCAATTACAGCTCGAGCTCTGGGTACAAAGTAACGAAGTGAGTTCAGCCAAGCTAAGACCGCTCGCGCCGTTACCTCTCGAAGCACACCCTCTGAGCTGCGGAGAGATCATCCCCAAAGCGGCGGAGTGAAGGCGGCTGGACCCGAACGAGTCGAGGAAACGAGTGTAGGTTAGAATTAGGGAATTAATTATGATCATTCGTTACGAAATGTATTTTAATAATTATATTTATTTATTATTGTCTTTAAATATAACCTAAATCAAAACTCTAAATAAAAAAAAAAGATATTCGACGATTTGTGGGCAACGGAGTGCCTTAACACTAGGTTTCTTCTGCGTACCCTATTGTTTGTGGGATACACAGCGTGAAGCTGATTTGATTGTCTTTTAAATTGATATTTGCAATGTTATTGGATTTGATACATTCTTATATGTACACTGTATAAAAAACGCGCATTAGTGTTAAATATATTGAAGATTAGTAGAAAATTATCATATATTTTAATTAATAAAAAATATATATAACTTTTAATTACCATAATCTTTTTGATTTACTTTTAATAAATTATCGGAAGAGACGAGACATCTGTTTAATTAATAAAAAAAAATAAAGATTACAATTTCGTATCGAATGATCATAAATTAAGCAATTATAACAAACTGATAATTTAATAAGACACCATAAGTGATGTTTATTAAACTATCACTAACATAAGTTATATAAAAGTTTTTATAAAGAAATTGGCGGTTTCGTTCGGGTTATAATTGACAGGTGTCAATGTCGAAATTGCAGATGACAGCTAGCTTATTTTTTAAAAATATGCTAGATTAAAATAAAATACGTATACATAATAAATATATTATATCATTATAGCTTTTAATATGGTAATGAAATAGAAATTATCCTTTTTCTTTAATTTTTTATTTATATTTATAAGAAGGCTGCAGTTCTAAGCGTAGGCAGTATGCTTATTAGTGCAAAGGCAAAATGTAAATAAGATAATGAAATTAGGTAATTAAAAACACATTAAATGTTTTAAAATAAAAATTATATGATATTAAATTTTACATTTTAATATTTTGAAGTAAATTGTTATTTTAAATTATGACAATTTTAATAATCAATTTACCCGTTATCATAAAAATTCTTTAATTTTGCTGTTATTTTTAAAGCATATAAAAAATCTTCTTAATTATGTCATTATATATTTTATAATTGTTCTTTGTATTTATTAAAATTAACTTGATAATAAAGTACTTAAAATGATTTTTATCGTATTTCACTCGATTGCGTTTGTTTTTTTTTAACTTTTTAAAGTTTTATTATTTTATCTTCTTGTGTAATAATTGTATTTATTGTGGAAATATTTTTGTTATAACGGAATTCCAAAATTACTAATCATGTACTCATTTTGATATTTTTCTATGTTAATTTAAACAATTGTAATTGTTATAATTTTATAGATTTTTTTCTTATATCAGTAATTTATTAAAGAGTAAACAGTTTTATTATATAAGTTCATGTTATGTACCTTTGTGATTCTTATAATGGCGCACAAGTAAAATGTTTATTTTTTTTGTTGTTGTTCAGTAAAAAATATTTCCTTCTATTTTTTGTAGATTTGTATTATTTGTTAAGATAATTTTATTCTAGTCATTTTAAAAATCAAAAGGATTGTCAAGACATATTTAAGTTAATAATATATTTATTATAACAGTCAAGGAAGCTGCACTTCGTCACATGTACCTACAAAATTAATACATATATAGGTATATGTTGCATACATTAAATTTTAATTATTTTGTAGATATTTAAAATATAAAAAAACTGTTGCTGCTTGTTACTGTTTGTTTACAACGTTTTCAACGTTTTACATCAGTTTTTACTTTCTAGTAGGTAATGCAACGCGTGTGGTATTATTTCATAGTTTATGCTTCTGATTAATATCTAGAATATTAAAGATTCGAAAATATATTTTTAGGTAAGAACTTGTAATCTGTTAAACGGAATTTATGAAATTTTGGAATTTTTGATTGTTAAAAATTAAATAAAAAAAATACCTTTATAAAAGTAAATGAAATGTTTAATTCAATTTAATAAATATTCAAAGCACCAAAAGAGGTGCAATAATGACGTAATGCATTCAATGATATTGTTAATAAATAGTTTATTTTTTTATTTTTTGCTTAGCAAAGAGTTATTGCCGTGTCCATCCATTCTTTAGCTTATGGGTGAATTCAAAGGTCTATATATAATCTACTCTCGTGAATATGAAATGATTATAAATATGAAATGGTCGAACATAAATTACTTATACCACTTCAACACTGATTTTCAAATTGAATATGTCCAAGTTACGCATAATTTTAGAAAATAAAATGTCTTATTGAATTAGTATTCGATAGTCTTTTCTTCCTAATTTTAAACTTCCTTTTAGCTATTCTATAAAAATAACATTTTACTCAGTTATAAGTTTATAATGATAGAACGTGGTCTTTTCTATGCTCTTGTGTACACTACTGACTATTGATACTGGTTTTCTTCTATAATTCCATGTATTTGTTTTTCAAGACAATTGTAATTAATAACAACTAGCTTTTCTACTATAGTAGCCCATTGATTGAGTTAACTTATACTGTATATTAACTACGATATTAAAGTAAAACGTATTAATGGTGCTTTAATATCAAGTTGGATCTTAAATAGAAAGGTCCATATTTGTGTACATTGTATGAAATATATAGATATTTAAAATTTGTAATTAACTTAGCTCAGCTAATATTCCTGAAAGGTATTGGTTTATGTTAAGATAAATCACTGTAATGTAAACAACTGAAAATTATAAATAAAGTTTAAAATTACATATGAATTGTTGTAATGCGTTTTTTATTTCATCGTCGTCCGTGTCATTCGTTTGACAGCAGTTCAATAGTTATTTGTAACAAAATATATGCAGATATTTTCTCATCATTTTGTATCACGCTAGTAAAAAAATTTAGCAGGTTTCGTCAATTTATACATCGAAAATGATTGTAGTATCAGAAATAGAACTCACAACCTACGATTTAGGCAGCCTGCCAATGTAGGCTGTTGCTGAGGCTAGCGGCTTTGTTTTTTCAGTGACATTATTTTTTTTATGTTTAATTTTTTTTTGTTTTTACAATTACAATATTTTTTTTTAGTGTGCATAAAGTTCATTAAAAATAAATTCACTCAGTTAAAAGCTACATATTATTTTGATATCGAAGGAATAGAAGCTTTACGTATCTAGAGAATGCTAGATTATTTTTTTAACATTTTTAAGGTGTTATTTCATAATTAGGAAAGAAAGATACTTATTTTAGAATACCAGGAGGTGTGTTCTTGCATTTTTTTATACATTTTCTAAAATAAGTATAAAGCTACATTAGTTATTTTTTCCTTTAAAATTAAATTTAATATACAAACAAATCATCTTATTATATCAATAAATTCTTATTTCTAAGTTTATTTCTATTCCCTGACTCATCTTACACTCAGCAATTCACACGATGCTGTCGATTTTTCATATTTATATTTGACAAAAAAACTTTTTAATTGGTAAGCATTTATGTATGTAATTGTAAAAATTAGCTTCATGTGCAAAAGCAATATCAAAATCTATTATTTCTACGCAAATATTGAAATATTATAGGTGTAGAAGAAATCATTCTGGATTTCAAAAATCACGAAAAATATAAAAATATATTTTTTATTTAACTAGGGTCTAGGCTTACTTTGCATTGACACAAAGTAAGGCAAAGTGAGCCTCCGTCACCTGAGAGTTCTGCTACTCAACACGCAATGCCTCCAGAGTCCTCAGAAGAAGGGAGTATCTTAACACTAGGTTCCCTACCCTGTTGTGTGCGGGATACAGCGTGAAGTTGTTTTTTTTAAATTTTATAATAGGTGTCTATATATATCCACATGCTATCACATATACCTCTTTATATTTTTCCATAAGTTTTTTGTAAATGCCAAAACAACATATTGATATATTGAGACATTCTTTTAATTAGCAAAATGTTCGTGTACTTTGTAACCTGGTTACGAAAACACGTTGCCCGTCATCGAAACTCATTTTACTTGAAAGGATAATTTAGGTAAACAACTGTAGATAATTGTATATAATATATGAATATATTTTCTTATATATACATATTATTTCTTGTATTAAAAGTTCTTTTCAGCGGAAAGTGGAGAACGGAGTGTCTTAGCAATAGGTTTTTAGTTTCCCTCTGCTTACGATGATGTGTGTTAAAAATAAAAAAAAATAATAATAATTCAGTAATTTCATTGCTTCATAATTCTGGTAAGTTAGAGAAATCCATATCAGGATACTCCCTTTTACACTTTACGTCCAAAACGAGAGATAGCGTTGACTGGCGCAACTCAACGCCGTACTTTGCAAGAGAGATCCAATCCATTAATGATCACGTTCGAATTCAGCCTATTGCGCCATGATGGATTTTTAGTAGTAACTTGTGATGCAAAGTTATTTGTGATATATATAGTGTAATTAATTGCATCTTAAGAAAAACGACCTAACTTAAAAAATGCAATTAATTATTAGGCTACTATTATTTTCAGTTAATTGCCATAATATATAGAAATTTGGATTTAGATTTTAGATTGTATTTCAACATTATTGAAAACATCGTAGTTGTGAAGCGATGACTGCAGCTCTATTAATGAAATTGTATTTAGATAATAAGTACTGCAAAACGGCTTTTATTGGTCAACTTGTGTGATTTATTTTTTGTGTTATCTTTATTTGTATGTATTTATTTTGCTTAAATATTTACGACGATTATATCGTCAAAAACTGATTAAATTTTGGTAAAAATTATACTATTATGTTATAATGATGGACTAAAATTCTGTAAGTTTATAATATAGTAGTAGGTATATGTTTTGTATGCAAAGACAATGTATGTAATTAATATGATTAAAGCTGTTTTCTTCAATATTTGAATATAAAATAACTTTTTTGTATAGAATCACATTGCATTGTTGTTGTTGTAGGACTTATTATGTAATGGAACTTGTCTCTGAAAAACGTTCCATTAATTTTATATTGTTACTGACTACTTTTAATCATAATTAAAAACTTTAAATTTATTTTTACTTCATTATATTAATATGTAATATTTTATATTAAAAAAGGGGTATAAAAATAAAATTCATATTTAATTTTAATGTACACAATTTATTCATATCGTATAGTGTTTCTTATACAAAGGTAATAAATTGTAAAATCCTCTTTCACGATCCAATAAATAAATACTTAGTTTAACTCCTTCAGTCCTATCACATGCCCTTTGGGCAATATTAGGAGTGTAANTTGCATTGTTCTTGTTGTAGGAATTATTATGTAATGAAACTTGTTTCTGAAAAACGTTCCATTAATTTAATTAAAAACTTTAAATTTATTTTTACTTCATTATATTAATATGTAATATTTTATATTAAAAAAGGGGTATAAAAATAAAATTCATATTTAATTTTAATGTACACAATTTATTCATATCGTATAGTGTTTCTTATACAAAGGTAATAAATTGTAAAATCCTCTTTCACGATCCAATAAATAAATACTTAGTTTAACTCCTTCAGTCCTATCACATGCCCTTTGGGCAATATTAGGAGTGTAACTTACAATACGTCGAATACTTCCGATCTAGCCTTCGTAGGATTGATACTCTACTCGATAACGAGACTCAGGACAAATATATGAGTGAGAACGCCATGCGCTTCATTCCTTTAAAAATCTTAAAATATCGCGATTCAATCGCAGCGACTGCTCATGGTAAGGGCCGGGGCCATACTTTTTCTAACAAATGTACAAAAATATTATTTAAAGGTAGCTTTAAGGTAGGTATGTATTGTCAAAGGCACTGGTACTCTCATCCTGATACTCTGCACAATAGGATTTATATTCTTAAAAATAGTTTGCGATTTCTTGACAGCTAGAGGATCTATCATACATTTTTTTTGGTTTGGAACATAACAGGCATTCCGATCGAGAAAGACTATACATTAACATAAATAAACATCTAAGTTGGACTTAAAACTACGACTTAAAACTAGCTTATAAGAAAAATAGTCTTTAGCCATCGATTTTCACTATCGAGTCTTCGAATAGATGAAACAGATCTACTGCGCTTATATTACACATTATACATAGCTCAACCACTAAAAATGCATTTTTTTAAATCTATCACTGAGTAGATAAGTTTTATCTGCTCGAAAAGTCTGCAAACCGAACATTAGTCTCATACAGGGTCCACGCGCGCGTCGACGCGGCTATCTCTACCCTACGTTACACCATGAGTGTTTACTCACTTACTAGGAAGGATTCATTAATTAGGCGTTGCGACTTAGTCGCTTACAGCTGCACAATATTATACAATATATAAATCATCTCTTTACAATCGTGGTAACTTCTAGGGAGGGGCGAGACAGTTTGTACGAACATATCGACACGCGATCGCGGGACCAGCCGCGACTGAGCAGACACCAAACGATCCAACACCTGCTCTTAAGAAATAAGAGCATTCTGACCGCGAAGACAGGCAGAATGCTCGAAACATTAAAACACATTGATAGAAATAGACGAGAGCATTCGCTTGGTGTGAACCCAGCTTAGCAGTGCTGCGCGGTCCAGGCGCAGGCGCAGGCGCGGGCGTCCCCTCGGCGGGGGCGGGCTCAATGCTCGAGACCGCGCGTCTTGTTTTGGTGCATCATGTTCTTTAACGTCGCCACCTCGGTAGCGAGTCGGGCGAGCTCCGCCTTTAAGTGGGCGTCCTCCTCCTCCGCTTCAGATCTCGGCGGTCTGTACTCTGCGCCGAGGGAAATTCCAGAATCTCTCTCGTCACTTGAGCCCTCCCCGTCCCAGGAAGGTGAGGAACGAGGTCCGGGCTCTTGTTTGATGTGTTGCAGAGATAGGAGGGCACTGGCAACGTCTTTGTCACCGAGATGTGACTTGTGACGCAGTTTGAGGGGCAGGCAATTATTTTCTGGGGCATACGGTTCAGTTGTTTCATCTCCGGAGCCGGAGAGGGATGATAGTTCATATGGCGAAGGGGCTCGGCGAGATCTGGAGAGATTGAGGACGGAACCGGGTGGTTCATAATGTGCAGGGTGAGGGTAGTAAGCTTCAGGTGCTGGGAGTCTTTCTTGATATGGCTCTGGAGCACGTTGTGGTGGAGGAGACGGCGGTGACGCTGGGGGCACCGGTGGTGGTGGGGGTGGTGCAGGTGGAAAGAGCGCACCGCCTGATAGTTTACTTCTCTTGGTTACACATAAAACTTGATCGCATGTTGGGAGAGTTGCCAACACTTGATCGATGCTAATAAGATTTTCTCCACAAATGCCATATTTCTCTTTAATTGCATCTAACTGCGCCTTCAGTACATGATTTTCCTTTGAGAGTTCAACAACACGTTGTTCCAAAACCATGTCGTTGAAGCGACGTTTTTCACGGGAGCGTTTAGCGGCTTCGTTGTTGCGCCGCCTGCGGTCCCAGTATCCATCATCCTTTTTGTTATCGGGAATAAATTCCCTTTGCTTACGTTGTCCAAAGAACTCCTTCCTCTTAGAAAAATCATAGTTGCCATAATCATGAGGGTCTCCAGGGCTGCCGTTAGAGGGGCAGCTGGGTGGTTGGTCCATGGGGAAGTGTGGTGAGACAGAGAGTCTCGCGCGTGGTGGTGGAGGCACGCGGGACGGTGTCGGCGACGGGCCGAGGGCAGCGCCCGCACCCGCGCTCAGCAGCTGCTGCTGACTCAGTATGAACTCGGCGACCATGTTTCGGCGGACGACGCCTTGTCCGCACGGATCTTCAGTGTGGTTCTGCAACAAATAAAACATTACGTTAGTATAACGTTGCAATTTTCTAAATAGCCTTACAAAATATGCTTGCAAAAATGCTGTCGCAAGTTCCTGCGCAACTTTGCACGTGGCTCACCTTTGTGTAACCACATTGCCACATTAAGATTTTTTTATACCCTTTACATTAAATCGCATTAATAAGTCACGTTTCCTAACCTCATGTTCTGTTACATGAATGTTTGCAAGTGCGGCAGGATACAATAGCAGAGTTGCTATCTCTTTAAATATTGAATAGAGGTATATTCAATTTAAAAGGCAAACGAGGGTTTCAAGAGCATACATAAACTATTTAGTGCGAAATGGCGTCAAAAACCATGGCCGCGTACATGTGACGACAATTTACGAAATGCTTAATTAAGCGAAATGCGTAATAATCTAGTTTCGGAACAATAATGTTTAGTTTTCGCAATAGTCACGTTGGTAACGACGTGGGCCAGCGAAGCTCAGCATTCGATATATTAATATTATTTTATCGATGCATCATCGGTACAATGTCGATGACCTTTGCATGACACAAAACTGCCTCCTAAATTCGTCTCGCACAAACGTATTTCACTTCTATACTGAATTTCCTATTGATTATATAGTTAAAATAAACAACGACAGGAAGTTTGGCAAAAAACGTCTTAAAGCATTGTTATCAATCGAGGATAACAATGAAAGAATGAATCCTAACTACCTATTGTGGCAAAGTCGTAAAACTAGTTAGTCTTTTTTCTAGTTGTATAAAACACGAAAAAATAAGTGGTCACGTTATTTGACACGCGGTGAACTCGCGGGCAACGTGAGAGTTCTTTCTAAATCTGAAATTATGCTTTTCCGACGACATTTGCATGTGATTTTAGCTATTCCAGAGCTCCGGACACGTGCTCCCCCGCCCGTTTATACGAGATTATTCACAATTTACTCCTTATGAAATTCGAAAAAGATCATTAGACAACCTCCGAAGAATTTTAAGATGTTTTTGAACGATCTCATTGTATTCAGAAAGGTTTATATAACCATTTCCTATTCCGATCTTTGGTTTATGGAAATAAATTGGTTTAACACATTTGTCAGTGGAATTAACAGTTACTTTAATACTATTTATATGTATATTTTGGTAATTTGGCGGTAAATAGAACCTAAAGTAGCTTTGTTTTCTTTCTACAATAAAAAAGTCCAACATTTTTACTATTAGACGTTTTAATAAAATCTTCATATTCGTCAATTAATTTCAAGTAATATTACGTTGTTCGAAGTCACAAGGTAGCTCAGGTTTCCAACGGATTGCGGTTCGGTGTCAGTAGGCCGCTCTAGATGCGCGCGCGCACCCGTTACGGCTAACTGTTCGATTAAACCAGCTCTAATTGGTCGATGTTAGTGGGGCTCTTGTTGGCTGTCGTTTTAAAATTTTGTCTTTTTTATCTTTATCTGACTAGAGTATGATGTAACTTTTTTTGTTGTTCATTAAGTTAGCGGTAACGATGATGCTAAATGGTCTTTCTAACACATATTTTTATTTAAGAATCACAGTTACGCACAGCACATAGCTTTCTAGGTTCTTTTCATAACGTTAGCATTATGAAATAGACGAAAAAAATATATAACATGATGAGTCAATTTAAAAAAATAAATCTTTATTTCCAGAATAATATTCCGATAATTATATTCCATAATTAAAGCATACATTTACAGTTAAAAATTAATAATACCAAAGAATTATTAAAATACATCATATTAAAGTTCATTTATTTTAAGTAAAAGTCAATTTTGAAATATTATCACTCATTGAGTTTGATGCGTTCACGGTCCTCAAAATAACTGCTCTATTTAAACCTAAAAAAGTATCCGTTAGGTGACGGTTGGCGGCACAAACGGTTAAACACTGCCTTAATGAGTAACGGACAGTACAAAAAGAATATTGATTCAATTATTATTACATAAGAAAATTACATTTATGTTTTGATGTGTTGAAATAATTTCCCGCCATTTTCATGTCTGACTTTGACGTTTCAGGAACATAGATAACGTCAAATGTATCACAGTATACCTACTGTCTATTAGAAAAATATTAAAGTTATTAAATTTACTTGATAAAAAGAAATTAATTTATATTTTTTAAGAAACAATAAACAAAACTATAACAACAAAATTACGAAACTAATTACAACAGTTATTAAATACGTTGAATCCGATATTGGCGTCGCGTCTAACGGTGATACAACAATCGGCAATTGGACAGTTATAGCTAATCATGTACTTTCGTTTAACCGTTAGCCAAAAACTGGCACTATACGGTACCACGCTTTTTATACTCATTTCGTCTAAAACTTGTTATGAAATTTGTATTTCGTCACCGGCGCCAAGGTTGGGTTGGGCAACGCTGTTACAAACTTTGCCGTATCATGTCAGAATTATCTTTATGGATTTTATTATGCGTTTTACGATGCAAATTCAAATACATATATTATTTCTCCGTTTTTCTGTATTAAAAAAATAACTTTATAAATTTAAAAATATATAAAGTTATTTTTATAACGTAGATAGACATTTCCAGCGATCCGATTGAGCTAGGTTATGTTCTAGCGACCTTCGCAATGAACTACAGTAAGTATATACACACGCGGACGGCTCACGTTGCCCGCTCTAGAACCGGTCACGTGTGTGGGGGGCATTATTGAACAAAGGTATAATACTAAAAGTGTACAACAAATATTATATTTGTACAAAAAAAAACTCGGACTGATTAAATTTAAATATAGCAAATATATATAGGTAACCTTTAACTTGTCATATCGAAACGACTTTCTGTCTTTAGTAAAAAAAAAATATTATCGCTTTTGATAATTAATATATAAATAACCACGTAATTCTGAATATATTTCTGACTCACTGATAAAGCACAAGACATTGTTAACGTCTTACGCAATTGTTTAATGAGTACCAACAGACACTCTATGACCCATCTCATTTTTATTCTCTAATTACGCAATTCTGCGTCAAGATAATAAAAGTTGTAAGATTATTTTAAGCCAAATGCTAACTGTTTATATGTGCTTCTTGAAATCGTCCATATTATTTATAAAATTAATAAAATTTTACGTATGTCACAATAACACTGTTATAGAGGTCGTATTATAGTTGGAATTGTATATGTAAATGTTTCTTTTTGTAAGTTAATTTTTTATTGTAATCAAACAATTCTGAATGCAGTTTTGTAAATGATGTACCTTTTGTGGTAAAATAGGTTATTTTATTATATATTATTCATTCATGATAATAAGGCTAAGATGGAGGCATTCCATGACTTGCTTTTACAGTATTAGAGTAACGAGTGACAAATTACGAAGAGTTTAAAAATAAAACAACAAAGGACTACGTCACGGCGTTGTCAGCCTCCATCGCATAACGATATAACTTGTTTCTATTCAAAATAATTCGATCAAAACTGATTTTCCTCATGTTGGAACCAATCAAAGTTTGACATTACTTACAGATAATAAACAGGTTACAGATAATAAAAGTCAGGAATTAGGATGTCAGCGGAGCACAATGAGTGAGCGGATAGTCGATCTGCGGATCATTTCAGTTGTCCTGCACGTGTCCGTGCGGCGGTCACGCGGCCCCTGACACGTGCACTTGAACTCACGTTGCTTGCGTAACATCGCACGTTCTTCTCCAAACCGTTATATAAAACAACGTGATCCGCGGAAGCTAATTATCGTTCTTGATCAATCGGACACAAGGATACGGCGATTCTAATTTTATCTGTTGTTCTTTTATGTGGTATTGGTTATTTATTATCTTTATGTTAACGACGAATGTCCATCAATTAATGTGTACTTATATTTTTTTGTAAGTTTTCCCTGATAAATTAGCAAAATAAACATACTTTCGTACGTTTTAATGCGCGCATTATTGTTGCTCTTGACCTACTCAAGACAATTACTAACTCACATAAATGTTCATAGACAATCAGCCATCTTGGAAAAAGTAGAGAAAGTAGTACAGTGGTAACTTTCCACACGTTTGCCGCTATTGCACGAGAGAAGTAGGCCGGCCGCCATCTTTCATTTGACATTTTACTGTCTTGCAAAGCTATTGGTTTTTAAAACAATGCAAATTCTTCGTTTTATTCAAGTTTACTTTAATTTTAATAATAGTAATGGATCGGGTTCACGGTCAGCAATCTACGTTGTATAATGCTTTTAATGAATTTGCCAGATAAAATATGTAAAATATATTTATATAATTGTATTATTTATTAATATATTGTCTGCTTTTGCACTAATAATCCTTCCGATAATAATTTAATTCAGCCTTAAGTCGGGAATTACAAAAAGGTCGCATTTTTGGATGAGTATCAAACATTTTTCTGCTGAAAAACTGCGTATACTTGACCGATATTTGTATTCGCATTTAGCGAAGGCCTAATTAAAGAACATGCTATTTCGGGGATGGCCTCTCGGGCTCCCGATAGTAGTTTGGTGTCAAGGTTGCCTCTCGCGCGTTATCAGTGATATAAAATGTGCCAAGGCCCTCTCCCTAAATGTTCCGGCAGCGGATTTCCCTATCTGATAAAAATAATCCTTTAACAAATACGTTGTTTGGACGAGACAAAGACAGACCTACTCGCGCCGACCTTGCTCTACACAGTTAATTGCTACATTATTAAGAAACGCTTAACCTATTTTCATGTACTAGATTCAACTAATTTAGCTCTTCACCTCAGTTCCTTACGTAACGCGATCGTTTTGTTTCTAGGAAGTATTGTAAACAGAGCCAACATCTTAATGACTTAGAATTTCCTTTCCTGCTCATTACATGTTATTGTTCTGTGTAATCTACATACGCTAATGTTTGGCGCTTGTATCGGTGAACCAGTTTCGCTATGACTCATTGGGCATTCCCGTTAATATTTACGTTGTAGGTACTACTACTTCCGTGAATTAAAATTATAAGGAAGTCTGATGGTTTTCGCCGGAAGGTCATGATTTATGAGGAGGCTTTGTTTTCGAGTGGTTCCGTCAGCTTCCTTCTAAGAATTGCATCATAATGGTGAAGTTTTGGGACCCAAGATACGTCAAATATTGAACTACTTAGTGGCAATTGGTGTTATACTCACGTGTGCCAGTAAGTAGGTTACAGTTACGCGAGCGAGCGAGATAAAAAAATAGGTCAAGTTATCTTTGCTTGTCCTCGTACCGATGAAATTATCGTCGGCCGTTGTTATTGCGCGTGAAAAAAATGTAGATTACGTAACATTATTTTATTATGGACGATGATGTACGGACGCGTTTTTTTTATGTTTTGGTTTTAATCTATTTTTGTATGCTCTTATAATAATATTAATAATTATTATATTAAAGATTTAAAAATTTATGTTATTAGTAAGCTAGAAACTTCAGTTCAACCTTATCGACGAGTATCGAAACAAATTTGGCAACATTGTAATCAACACAAATAGTTACATGATTTCATCGTTGTTTTAAATTAAAGAAAAAAACAGATTCGCCAAATTGAAATAATACCAACCATACATACAAATAAAAATGAATATTAAGATTCATAGTAACATATATAGCACTAGTCATGGTGCACGAATAAATGCATACGGGCGGCCTCACGCTCTTGTAATACCTTCCGGACGACCTTGCTTTTTACTTCCTGTATTACATCACTAGCGTACATTTAATGCACTTTATTCTTGAACACTTCTTTGTCCTACTATTATTAGAGTACGGGAAACAAGTTAGTAATTCTAAGTCTGGTCTAGATTTATTAACTATGGTTTAAACGTTAGTTCGCTAGTCTGTACTGTGCAGTTGCATATTGCGCAATCCCGCCCTAGGGACGTTGCGTCATACGTAGATAGCTAACTGACCTTTACACGATCGATTCATGTATCGTGTTTGTTTAACGGTTGGTTGGAATTGTATTAATTTTTTTATTTATAATTACTTTCTAATATATTTCAAATAATTTTACTAGAAATGACGATAAGCCTACTAATATAATATTTTCCAAGTTAATTCTTTATATAATAAGGTATATATATATATAGTCATAAGTCGTACAATAAACAATATGTACTCTAGTTCCGTACATCCGTAGCGAGTGCACGCCGGTCGCCGGATTACAACCTTGAACCAGTTGTGTAAGCTAAGCACTCACAATGGCTTACGAAAGCAGTGCCAGGCGCCGCTTACGACATGGCAAATTACTCGATTGCAATTGTGGCCCCATGTACTTACAATTATAAATATTACTTGTGTGAGAGAAAATCTAAATTTATATGTAAAAATAGTTTTAAATAAATTTTATTTTTATTTAATTTTGGAAGGTAGATAAAAAATATTTTTGTTAAATTATTTAAAAAAATATATAAAAAGAATCAATAAAAGACAAAGGAACATTTAAATAAGATAACAATGAAAATACAAAAGATATAAATAATAAATATTATAAACAAAGATAAAATACGAAAACAGTAGAAACAGGGTGTTCACAAAGAAAAATAGATTAAAAATAGCGAAAATAAATCGGAAGTGGAGTTATTTAGAAAGATAAATGCTAAAATCTTTTGGCACGAGACGTAGCGGGCATGAGTAAACAAATTTTTAACATCGAAGTCAATGACACTATACAAACATTTCTATGAAACGGCGAACTCGATGATGAGTTCAACTCAAACAATTTATTAGTCATTGAAATATATTGAAATACAGTAGAAAGCCAAGTTAAAATTTTCAGTGATTCAAATTAGTCTAAATTTGATTTGATAATAGATATTACAAATGCGCATTTCACTGGGATAACTTTCGTTCTTATTTATTTTTTACACATAAATATTTATTTGTTTATTCCATTAATCACTAATAAGAATTTTACTAAAGAAAATTTTCTTCTGAAATATTTTTCAAAAATTAAATAAATTAAAATATTTTGTGGAAATAAAAAATACGATTTTGAGAATCTAATACCTAATAAGAATCTTATTTCAAATTATTACATTTAATACAGAAAAATATCTTATGAGAATCTATTATAAAAAATGGTATAGTGGTAGTGGTGGATAGCCAATTTATAGAAATTAGTATTATCTTTACATTAAATGTAAAAGTAAATAAAAAATAAACTAAACCATACCAAAGTTATTTATTAAAGCATTAGTACCATAAATCTAAATAAAAAATACTTACAAAAATATTTGCGGTAATATTGCACTCCTTATCCGGAATTATCCAAATAACGAAAATGTCATAATATCACAAAAAACAGCAAAACACAAATAACGTCTTGGGGGTAGTTTTCAAAAAAGTATATAAAATGTTTAAAAAATTCACTTGCAATCACGTCCAAATGAATTTGCCACTATCACAATGTTATGATGAAATTCACGAACGGCGTAGTACTCCAGTTACTTGGGCTCGTCTAACCTCAGCGAAGTCTAGAGTGCGACTAATTTTTGTAGTGGGGTCGGCCGACTCACGGCTGGCGCGCACACTAGCACACCGCGTGCATGTGTGCGTGAGTGCGCGTGTGTGCGCGCGCGCGTCTGTGTGGTATTTACGTAACCCGACAGTGTGTAATCACTTCAGTCGGCGCTATTGAGTCAATTTAGTGTCCGATTTTTTAGCCTAACGCGATTGAGTCATATATTTGTGGCGTTCTGCTTCTACGAAGTCGAAGTCTAATCTATTGATAACCGTTCGTTTTGGATACAATGGCGTAATTAATTTGAATGTGACCAAATTTTTGACAACTCCAATCCGATCTGGCCAATTTTTCGCTCGTTTGTAATCTATCGGTTGACGTAAAAACTTTAATTTGTGTGTCTTAACTGCTAGTGGTATAATATTTCTTTTGAATTGTTTCAGCGAATTATCTGTAATATCTAGATCGGGGTTGCCTGTAACTAATTTTGAATACTAAATTTCTTATAAGAAAAGATAATTTTGTAATTTTTTCAGTAGTTCTTTATACGTTTTAAACTTTCCATTGCAAAGTAGGAATTGCGTGCCTTGTTTCTTAGGAATCTATTGAAATATGCGGAAAATGACTTATTACGTCTCGCGTAAAGTATTTCTGTGGTATAATTTAGATGTATTTACCATCTTTTAGTCTTATGCGTTAAAATTCTCACGGCAACTAGTTTATCAATCAATCGAAGTAACAGTGAACTTGGTTATATTTTTAGTAGTTTTTTAATTAATTATATTTATTATCTGTACTACTTTTTGTCTTATTTTGTTTGTATTCATACTGTAAATTTTAAATAATCATGTTTATTATATTTATGTTTATATAATTTATAAATAAATTTCATTTTCTTTTCGTGATGATGATCATTAATTAATCATTAATGATTGGAATATCCTTATGAAAATTCTTTGGAGTAGGCTTGGAACTCATAACCGTATAGTTACAACGAAACTTACAACTGCGCTATAATAAAATGTTACATATATTCTATAAAAATATTAATATATAGTTTTAGCATTTCAGTACACTCTATATGTTTTGAAACAGTAAAATGAAGAGGGAGCCACTAATTAGGTTTGCAATGCGTATAGCCTTTCTGTTTACAGAATTCTCTGAATCACCCCGACAACCACCGCGATCACGCGGTGGTTGTGTGTTCGATTCCCACTAGGGGGAAAGAGTCTGTTTTGTATTTCTCCTTTCTTTTTTATTTCTTCTTTCTTTTCTGGCAACAAGACCAATCGCGGGATTGAGTTTCGCTACTTTATGTACTATGTTTTGCAAAATTTTACGTTGCGTGCACGATAAAGCCTCCCCTCTGCCTTTTATTATACCCCTCTGCCTTTGTCTTGTTACCAAAGAGAGGAAATGAAAAAAAAAATAATTACCCCGAGAAGAAATCGAACTCCCAACCATCGTATACAGTCAACCAGAGATAGATTAGCTTCAAAGCCACTTAGTAACAAAAAAAAACATTTATATAGGTATGAATTCACTTATATTTAGATTCGATGATAAGTTATAAGTTTTCCGCGAATGTCAAGGTCGCGGCACTCACGTGTGGAATATCTGAGTGAAGCAGCGAAGCAGAGAGCCAAACTAACTATGGACGTTTATCATATAATGGTAATGGCTGTAAATTTTCAGTATATTTATATATGTAATAGAATAGGTAGCTAAATAGAATTGTTTTTATCTGTTTGTTGTTTTATTGTCTGTGCTGATACTGATTGAGTTTTAAGTTAAATATTATTTATTTTTAAAATTTTTAGGCATTTTTGTATTTTGAAGTTGTTCTAATAAATGTCAGGCGGCGGAGCTTAACGTTGCTCTTTATTGAGAAATTCTCCATTCGTCATAATTACGTCAATAATAATAATTAGGTGTAATATACACACATATAATAATAATATATTTTATTTTTAAATAACTTTTCGTGGTAGACCACATATACCAAGATAGTCAGGAAGGAATCTAGTGTTAAGACATTAATTATCATGTTATTTTTCCAGACATTGCGTGTTGGTTGGTGGAACTGTGGAAGAACTGTGAAACTGCGCTTTATCTTGATACCAGAATGAGAAAAAGAAATATTTTTTCCCCGTAGTGGGCACCTATATATAAGTATAAATAGTTATATAGGCTATTTTAATAAGTTAACATTATATTATGCGTTTTTGGTTAAAAATTGCAATATCTTGATTAAAATTTTTATTTACTAAGTATATGGATTTGAAAATGGACTTAAAAATTTGCAATCTCGTGTCAGATCCACGTGATAGAATATAATAAAAAGTCAAATAAAAACAAAACATAATATTTAATGTAATATATATTTTCATAAAAATTACCATTATTCCATATTGTTGATAGTTGGTTTGTAAATAAGAAACATAAAACTAATGTATCTTGTTATATGCACGTGTACTCTGTTTTTACTCTGAAATCTTGTATATTGTATTTTATTTTATTTTAAGCTGCAATTCGAGCGAAAAAACTGCTCAGCATTCCGTAGGTTCACCGTGGGGATGCCAGACCCAATGCGTTGCAGGGTGAGGAGCTCAGAGCAATCCTGGCACTTCAGATCCAAGTGTAGGCTTAATATAAACTGAAAAATATTATAATTTTAATTAAGTCTCTCCTTTAATGACAACATATATACATAATATTGTAATGCCAAAAGAATAATCTTCAGTTTTCCACCTGTGTAGGGATGCATTGGAACAGGATATTAAAAGAAATTAGACGAAGATTATTAAATTTACCGGAGATAACCCTAACCCCCCAGGGGTTGGTGGTATTTCCGGTAAAAAATAGTAAGATATGACATGTATTTATATTGTCAGGTTCCCAAGAACATTAAATAATTTTTATGTTTTAATACAAATGTTTTTCCCATTAGTACACTATTCCTTTTGTTATTTTATGTCAGTCAAAAATAATCTGCAGCCTTGCTGCTAAGACATTTTTTTATCATTGTCTTTAATTTTAATAAAATTAGATAATACTTTATAGGTACCTGTATTTTATTAAAGATAATAATTTAAAAAAAAATTCTACACTCTTTTTATGTGTTTGTTTTTTAATCTATTATTTTTTTAATTACTTTCAGATCATCTATTTCTGTATATGAGCATCGAATATGTTATCATTTTCATTATATATTCAAAATCTAAAAGTATACCTAAATTCTGCTTAAAATAACAAAAAATATAGTACATATGTACTTGCATTTTTTCAACCTTCAAGAGTTTGTGCGACATCACAATAAGGGAAAAAAAACACGTTACATAAGCCTCGTGGTTTGAATAACACATTTTTTTATATAGAAATATATTTTACAGGATATGAATTTAGTAGAATATTTCATAACCTTGGTTTTATAAATCTTGTATATATTTCATATTATGTTATATAAGTAAAGTGGGCTTTACATCATAACATATAAGAAAGGAAATACTTGCTAAATATTAAAAATAATATATATCTACATGTTTATTACTATCGCTTGCAGCAAAGATGATGAAAGTGTTTTCTTCATTCTGAGTTTTCTTCGCCAATTTTCTTCTTCAGATTTTTTACTGCTATCAAAAGTAAAGGGTTATTCCTAACAAACTAATTACTACTTAGCTTGTAAATTGTACTTGTCCATATTCATCAACAACAATCTATCCTCGTCTACTTAATACAGTTTTTTGTATAATTAATATTTTTATTAGAAGAGAGTTTTATGAAAGTGAATTAAACAAAGGATTTGTATTGTGAGTGACTATAAAAACTTATGTACAGAAGTGACGCATAACGGAATGTCTTATGTCTTTCGTTAGGTAGAGAGAAGCTCAGACAGTGACGGGGAGCGTTAATATGCTTAAAAAAGGGGCCCCCCCTTACACATGTACCTGCCCGAATACCGCAAGAGACGCTCTTGTCGCTGATGACATCCTCTCAAGCAGCCTACCCAACAGGTGTCGCTGTAAAGACCAATAGGGCCAAGGGGGGAAGGGAATAAATGAGTCGCAAGTCCCAGGCTATAGAGCTAGGCTATGAGCTCCACACCCTGCAACTACCCTTACACACCCGACCGGTGAATCCATGGTATGCTAAGTTTTTTCTTCTCTGCAAATAGCAAGTACAGGCTATAAGACGACACTATTAAAAATACAAACAATAATAATATTAGTTAAATGTTTTATAACAAAAAGGTCTCCTTCACATTNTCTTTACTGCTCTCAAAAGTAAAGGGTTATTCCTAATAAATTAATTACTACTTAGCTTGTAAATTCTACTTGTCCATATTCATCAACAACAATCTATCCTTGTCTACTTAATACAGTTTTTTGTATAATTAATATTTTTATTAGAAGAGAGTTTTATGAAAGTGAATTAAACAAAGGATTTGTATTGTGAGTGACTATAAAAACTTATATACAGAAATGACGTATAACGGAATGCCTTATGTCTTTCGTTAGGTAGAGAGAAGCTCAGACAGTGACGGAGAGCGTTAATATGCTTAAAAAGGGGCCCCTTACACATGTACCTGCCCGAGTACCGCAAAGGACGCTCTTGTCGCTGATGACATCCTCTCAAGCAGCCTCTTCTCTATCTAATAAATGTCGCTTTAAAGACCAATAGGGCCAACAGCATTAACCTCAAGGTCGAAGAAAAAACCGATAAATGAGTCGCAAGTCCCAGGCTATAGAGCTAGGCTATGAGCTCCACACCCTGCAACTACCCTTACACACCCGACCGGTGAATCCATGGTATGCTAAGTTTTTTCTTCTCTGCAAATAGCAAGTACAGGCTATAAGACGACACTATTAAAAATACAAACAATAATAATATTAGTTAAATGTTTTATAACAAAAAGGTCTCCTTCACATTTTGTACTTACATCCCATATATTCAGGTATGTATTGCAGATGATGAATAAAACATAATTTTGATTTTATTTCCTAGAATACATGTATTGAAATTCAAATAAAGCAAAAACTAAATTTTTAACATATGGCCTACATCGCTTTGTTTTGACTGTAAGTAGATTTATTTATGATATTGTATACATTATTTTATCTTCAGGATTCTGCAGGTTTCTTAACTTTAGGTTCCCAGGTTCCCAGGTCCAGGATACAGTGTGAAGCTAAAAAAATATAATAATAAAATCGTTATTAGTTCATACTGTTAATAGTGGAGAACAGAGTAGCTAGACTAGCTTTTTGTCCATTCTGCTCTACCTAATATAAATGTTGGGTGAATCTAGTATGTAAAATAATACAAATTATAAAAACTATAGAATTATAGATATAGAATACAGTTTAATATCCAACACGTGAATGGTTGCATAATGAGTTCAGCCATTAAATACCACGTGCTATAATTACCATGGCATCGCCACGTAGTACTTGTAGTTAATCGTTAAGTCTACTGCGATCTACAATTGAAAGAGGTAGGCTAGTGTTAAGACACTACCTTACCTCTACTCTCCTTCTGAGGCTCAATTAAAAAATAAATTAAACGAATAATTTATAATATTTTTTTCGTAACACAATATTTACCTACTATCCGTGTTTCTATATCAAAGAAAAACGCGGTCAAGAACACGATAAGAATTTTATTAATGCAAAATAACATTTATTAGGTTAAATCATATTGTAATATTTGTTTGTCGTTATCATTTTAATGGACAGACAGAAGCTATTATTTTATAATATTTTAGTTGTTTGAAAAATGGCAAAAGGAAATTTTTATTTTAGTCCAAATCTTTAAACTTTTAGTTATTCCAATCTCTACTAATAAAATAATTTATAATGGGTAGTATAAGTTTTATTTCTTATCACTATGGGAATAATGATAATGATAAGTCATTGTTTACGGAACTCAACGCCGCGTTTTTTTTAAATGTGAAAATATAAACAATTAATTCCCATCGTGCTTACAGTTAAAATGTTCTACGACTGAGACATGTATTAGCTAATATAGAGACAAACTATAAATATGAGCTTCATGATTTTTCCGTCAAGCAACAAGGTATGCAGAAGGAATATAGTGTTAAAACACTCCGTTTCCCACTTTCCCATGAATTTTTCCAGATGCCATATTGAAGAATTGAAAATATTAATAAATAATCTTAATTGTGAACGTCGCCTTATATGGAATAACATTGTTATATTGTTTATTTAATACATTTTTTAATACTTTCACGTTATCATTTAAATTCAATAGTTCTACAATAATGTATACAACCTTGTTTTTTTATAATTTCGCATTAATTATAGATAAAATAATTAAAACGAAGACCCTCGACTGTTATCAGCTTAAATAATAACTTCCTATTCGATAATATTTGTTTTTGAAGCCAACCTCTTTGAGTACAAATGGTATTTTCAATGATTTAATAAGTTTTATTTTATAAAAAAGGTAAATGAAAAAAAAAACAAATGTTTAATTTTCATTTGAAATCAAAATATTTACGACCGAATCAATAATTTCAAAGTAAGCTTTTTTAACCTCGCCCTTTATCTCGTATATAGCAGGGTCGAATTCTTTGAACGAAAACGACATCTCAAGATCGATCTCACAGTTGAGAGTAATTTATAAATAGTTCCATTTGATCTTAGTTATTTCTTTTTCAGCGCGGTGCTGGTGTGAAGTCACAGATGAAAGATAGTTTTAATTAAACACAGTTTAAATAATAACTTGAATCACATCTAATATCAAAATCAATATTACAAAGTAGACAATTACTATGAAATACAATATATATGAATTATGTAAACATATTTTGTATATATTTACTAAGTTTCTTTGTCCATTGAATCGTGTTGACAATGTGTATTTGTTTATCATCATAATAGTATTCGCATAGGAATTTGTGAAAGACTTATTTTTAATTATCTGTATTGGTTTTTATAATAGTGTTTGAATGAGATAGCGACCTTAATGTGGCTTCGCCCGCTTGAAGTTATTTTTATACATATTTATAGCCACATTATAGATTTTTTTTACTTATTTTTCATATTTTGATATACAAACTAAGTATATTAATAAAAAGCTTCACTTAAATTCATTCAGTAATTTAGATCTAGATCGAGAGACTTAGTGATAAGTGATTAGTAATTATTTGTGGGATTTGAATTCACATACTTTGTTGAAAACTAACGCAACGTTTGGATTTCTTTACTATATACAGTTTGTTACTTTTGTAATTAAATGCCTTAGAATTATTAATTCGGTCGTAAATATTTTAATTTCAAATGAAAATTATTTTATTACTTTTGTAATTTCAATAAATTTTAAGTAAAAAATGTGTAAAAAATTTGAAGTTTAAAAAATAGGAAATTGAAGTTTGAAAGGGGGGGAGGGGGGATTTGGTGCGTATAACTATAAATTTAGAATGTATAACCAATAAACGATGGCGTCGAACTTTGACATTAACGTAACTTTCCTCAATAAATACCCTTGATTCGGTTTTTTTATCTCACAAAATAACATTTACAAAAGTTGATGTTTTTATCCTATACAAGTATACAGCTTACGATATGTTTCCTCGAATACTGTAACAATGAATTTTTGCGGTAAAAATAACCTACTAGCCTTTCCAAATATGCAAGCTCATTTCATCACGTAGGTAAATACATATTTTGAATGATGCAATAATTAATAATTAGTATGCAAAAATATTATTATTATTAATTTTGAGCAAAAAAAGACTTTTGGTTGCAGGTTCGATTTTCATGATGAAATATAGAGTTCAATTATTTAATTTATTATTTATTAATAATTATCCAACTAACCTTTTCCCATATGTTTTTTATTATCCACGTGCGATAAATAACCACATACAAGGAAACTAAATATATATATTTAATTATATGAAGATAAAGTTCAACTAAAAGAGTATTATGTAATAAATAATAGTATCGTATAATATCGTATCGACAATATTTAATTATAACAATCACTAAAGTGTTTGTTTCGAACCACTAATCTGTTGATAACGGAGTAATGGTGTGAATCATAAAATAAAATTAGAAACATAATAAATTACGTCATTTTGTATTTTTTCAGTAAAAACATGTAAAAATGTATACATTTTTTAATTATATCTTACTATTCTTTTCTATTTTTTCATACATTCACTTTCTGCTGACTTCGAGCCTATGAACTCAGGTTTAGAATTAGCGGTGTTGTTTTTAGTTAGCTTTACGCTCTATCGGCAGAGGAAACCTGGGAATCTAGTGATAAGACACTCACGTACGACTTCCGCTCCTCGTTTCCCACAAGTAAAATTGATTTATTGACACATTTATAGATTATATAATATTTACTAAAGCAATATCTCTAATTTAAACAGACGCAAAACCAGACGATGGAATGTCTTGTCACCAGGTTCTCTCGATTTGGTTCTCTACCCTGCTATACGAGTTAAACATGAACTGTGTCTACAGTACTGCCGATGTGTCGTGGCCGCCTTGAAATTAAGGTTTTTGATTTTTTGTGCATTGTTCACTCAGGAAGAAAATAATAAAAAGTAAAAAATATGCTAAAATCAAATCTGTTAGCTATCTACAATCTACAGTTAGCTTCAGAACAGCCAAGACTCGACGACTGTATCTATTTTATGTATATTTTATTTATTAAAGTATTGAACGTGCCCAATAACGTCGCTTGTTTGCAATTCATTTGTCCTTTCGTCCTTTTATTAGAAACGTATGTGTTCGGGGCACGTATTGTCATTACATCATCATTAGTTTTATTATGTCTTTAGCTTATACCAAGGTCAATTTTGTTTTATTTAAAATAATATGTAAATATATTTTTTTAGTTTTATCTTTTATCCCGCATATAGATGGATAAGTAAATAAATCCTAATGTTAAGAGACGCCGTTTTATACATACCCATTTTATAGACATCGTGTGGGTAGCGAAACTTAACGCCGCCACAAATTAGAGGCTGGTAAGACCTGGTCTGGGAAGACACCATGTTTTAAGTAAACTCCCCAGAATGGTTATAAAAGTCAAAATCATCGCGCTTACATTTAGTAGGTACCCACTTATTTTATATAGGTACATATATTTAACTTTTAATGTACATATAGTAATTTGTGTTATATATTGTGTAAACGTGAATCATTAGGTCCACGTGTATTTGAATTTCGACATATTTTTATAGGAATATAAGGCTTACTGCTCAGACCTATTGTTTTCAAGAGACTCGGGTTAAAATTACGTTACGTTATTATTTGAATAGGTTTTCTTAAACATTATGTATTATTTTGCCTAATCTGAGTTAATCTATATAAAACAAAATTATAATTTAATATATTCGTTTGTATAATTAATTGCTTGTATAAGCATGAAAAAAGGTTTTTTTTTCTTTTGGACAAAATTTGGTCAAGAAAGCATGCTTATCATACAGACATTTGTGGTGGTCGGGTGGGCATCGAACCCACGGCATGTGGCCTAGCAATCAGATTCATTATCTATTAAAACAGTAATCCATTTGTGCCATTTATGACTCACTTACATCATATTTACGGTACATTCAATAATAATTATGCTACGACGTAGCGTAGTTTCGAAGCGTGCCGAAATACTTGGCAAAGTCATGGTCATTATTTTAATTATTTCATTAGATATCTTTGATCTGTTGGGGGTTTGATGTCCACTTGGGTAAATTACTTATTTTTATTTACTCGCTCTGGTAATATGGAAGTGCGTCTAAATAAAAATTGGAAAGAGTGACTTAACACTAGGTTCCCTCTGTCTAAAATAATTATAAAAAAAGCTTTTAAAATAAAATAGTATTTCCCGAAGATTCCCTTTAGATTTCATTCACTACAACGTACTTGGCACCTTCTCAGCAACATATATATTTGCTTTTAAAAACAATTCCGTGAAACAATTTATTTACATACAAAATTTTAATAAGAAATTCCTTATAAAAGATAAAATATATAGATAAATTATTGATATATACAGATAAACTGGAATTATTTGGTTTTTAGAAATACTTTTGTTATCAANTCTTTTATCCCGCATATAGATGGATAAGTAAATAAATCCTAATGTTAAGAGACGCCGTTTTATACATACCCATTTTATAGACATCGTGTGGGTAGCGAAACTTAACGCCGCCACAAATTAGAGGCTGGTAAGACCTGGTCTGGGAAGACACCATGTTTTAAGTAAACTCCCCAGAATGGTTATAAAAGTCAAAATCATCGCGCTTACATTTAGTAGGTACCCACTTATTTTATATAGGTACATATATTTAACTTTTAATGTACATATAGTAATTTGTGTTATATATTGTGTAAACGTGAATCATTAGGTCCACGTGTATTTGAATTTCGACATATTTTTATGAGAATATAGGGCTTAGTGCTCAGACCTATCGTTTTCAAGAGACTAGGGTTAAAATCACGCTACGTTAAAATTTTAATAGGTTTTCTTAAACATTATGTATTATTTTAGTCTTAAACGAAGCCTACAGAAAAATAAAAAATAATAATTGAATAAAATAGTTTGTATAATAATGAAAAATAGTTTTTTTTCTTTTGGACAAAACTTGGTCACGAAAGCATGCTTATCATACAGACATTTGTGGTGGTCCGGTGGGCATCGAACCCACGGCATGTGGCCTAGCAATCAGATTTATTATCTATTAAAACAGTAATCCAGTTGTGCCATTTATGACTCACTTACATCATATTTCCGGTACATTCAATAATAATTATGCTAGGACGTAGCGTAGTTTCGAAGCGTGCCTAAATACTTGGCAAAGTCATCGTCATTATTTTAATTATTTCATTAGATATCTTTGATCTGTTGAGAGTTTGATGTCCACTTGGGTAAATTACTTATTTTTATTTACTCGCTCTGGTAATATGACGAAGTGCGTCTAAATAAAAATTGGAAAAAGAGGGACTTAACACTAGGTTCCCTCTGTCTAAAATAATTATAAATAAAATAGTATTAGATTCCCTTTAGATTTCATTCACTGTACTACAACGTACCCACCTACTCAGCAACATTATATTTGCTTTTAAAAACAATTCCGTGAAACAATTTATTTACATACAAAATTTTAATAAGAAATTCCTTATAAAAGATAAAATATATAGATAAATTATTGATATATACAGATAAACTGGAATTATTTGGTTTTTAGAAATACTTTTGTTATCAAATTTCAATTGCACACTAAGTACATTATATGTGAAGTTAGCAAGATCTTTCTTTTTTTAACTGTATGACTTCCTCCATATATCCAAACCTGTTGTCAAGATGCTCCTGCTTTCGACCTTCCATCCGAATTCGATACATTGGGTGTGGAACTTAACGCCGCGCTAAATATACAAAGAAATGAAACTAATAGACTAAAATCTGCCCCAAGAATGGAATATGTTTTGTTATATTTTGTATATGAAAATGTTCTTCCTATAAAACTATAAACTATTTCTATGATGTAATACTATAATCATTTGGATCACAGCGGAAATGCCGATGACTTTATATTTTCCTCAAATTTAAAATATTAAAGTCCATATTGAACTTTATTACTTGGTGAATAAGTTTCAAATTGCTTTGTTTGATAGGTATTATAATTTATATTATATTTTTGTTAAAACTACTACTATTATTATGTTATATTAAATAATGAGAACATCTGTTGTTGTAGTTAATGATTGTTTTTAGGTTTACGCTGTAGATGCGGGGGCATGTAGCCCAGATATCTACCCCAGATGGGAGGAACTAGGGAACCCAGTGTTAAGTTAGACACTCCGTCTCTCAATTAGAGGCTTCATTTCCCCACTTTCCGCTAAATTCTTCAGGATTTGCGTGTTGAGTAGCGGAACTTAACGCCGACATAAAATAGTTTACTTCTAAATATTGCTTAGTTCATATATTTTTATTAAATAAGAATTTCTCCTCGTTTTTAAGTATTCCAAGGATTCGTGTGAGCACCAATCGCATTGCAGAGAAAGAAAAACTTTTCTCTCTCTGCCTAACCAAATTAGAAATAATTATAGTAGTGAAGCCTTCGATGTTTTATAAATGAACTGATGATAGTTCTAAACAGGCCCCCAAACTTTTGAAGAAAAACATTTCTGATAATTGTTTCTTGTCTTTCTATCTTAATTACAATATAACTAACTTCTAAAAAACCTGATAATTATTAATATTTTAAAAAGATCCTTCCTCTAAAAAAATGGTATTGGAATTCCAAACTACGCGCAGCTAGCAGGTTCTAGCTCTCAATGCGTATCGTAATAAAAAAAAAAAATTATAGCACAAAATTATTTTAAGTGCTTCCTTTTGTGATAAGTTTTTAGGAATATATTTTTTCCTTAACCTACGATTCGACAAGTTCAGACAATACAAGCAATTTAAAAAATACTGAACCAACTTTGATTGAACTTGAATTATTATCTTAGTTGGAAAATATTACCTTTGAATAATAACAAAAATTTCTTAATATGTATTTTAATTTCCGATTAATTTGTGGATAAACATACAAAGACATAAACTAACGAAATATTGCCAACTTGCACCAAAGCCTAATAGATATATATTCATATTCAAATAAATTATTGGAATCTGTTAAAAAAAATGTAAATTTACGTCACATTTGTTAGCATTGGTCTATCTAGACAAGTCTTTAATCTTAAATTAATTAATTAAATATTTTTTATTTAATGTCTCAACGATTTTAAATATCACGATGACATTTAAATTCAATTTTGAGAAGTGACGTGACGTAGAAATAATCACATGACTGTCTATTATATCTTTGCAGGCTTTACCTGATGGCTTTACCCTGGATGTACATGCTTATAATAAGGTTTTTCTAAACAAGAGGATAACTATTTAGATATTTTTTTTAAGGTAGTAGGTTTAATTCCTACTGGAGAAAATGAATTAATTTTATTTTCTCGCCGTAGAGTTCCGCCACTCAACGAGCAATGTCTTGAAAATTGGGAGGAAAGTACGAAACACAGGGTTTTAACACTAGATTTCTTGTTGTAGATACTTCCTAACATTACGAGGTTATGTTTATTTTATTAATTTCATATATTTTTTATGCAGTTATATATTCAGTTTTGTATTCAGTAGTGCGTGTTTAGCTTCTAAACATCAACATCTTCAGGAATTTTATACTATGAGTATCTCATATGATATTTTTTTATTTTACTTCGAATAATTTATTATTAAATTATTTATATCTTTATATTATTTGTTTTTGTTTATTATTATTTTTTTATATTATTTGTTTCTTTTCACTTTTTTTATATAAGAAACGGATTTGAAATTTGCTTTTAAATTAGATAAGATTAGATTATACTTTATTTACTGTGTTGTGCCCAAAATAAAAACAGAACAGAAAACAGTTAGATAAAAACTTGTATGCAAAGGCGGCCTTACTGCGTCAAGNTATTAAATAGTTTTGGTACCGTTCGACCTGATAAATAATAAAACCGTGTTTGTAATGTTTTTTGACTAATAAAGTAGAGAAATATTTAAATAAATATAATATTTGTTGACCTTTCGCCATTATCAACGCATATTGCAATTATAATAATGCCACGACGTCATGTTATCAATATTGGAAAGTTGATGACTTAATTAAATATCGTTAGGCTGTTCCTTATCATATAATAAAATTTCCCCCTACATATAAGTATATATGTATGTATGTATGTATGTTGTATGGAAAACCTAATAAATAATAGGTCAACGAGAAGTTTGAATATATTGTATAATTCATTATAGTAAATAATTTTAATTATGATAATAAATAATAAGTAATTAGTAGGTAGGTATATGTTATTTTAAAGTAGTCGTTTTTTTATCTTTATATTTGTATTATTTGTATTTATTATATTTAGGGATTAATGTAAGAATCAGTTTACTTTAAAATCGACGAACTGAATACGGTAGCTAAGATAGATCTTTAGGTTCAAGTTATTTATATCTACTAGTGGGCAATAGGGTAGGACGTGGTAGTTTTGGGTTCAATCCCATCCTCACTCGTAGATTTGTTTAATAATACATATTTTTGTATATCTCCACTACCGTACACTCACCTCACCGCTACGTAATACGTAATATGTTGAATTAAGGCGAAAAGTGACAGAGAGATCGGACAGTTGAACCCAGGATACCGACCGTAAACGCAGATTCGATTTTCACATAGAGAAATTAATTATTTTTAATTTTTATTCATTAGTTTACTTAGAAAAAGGAACGTAGAGTTCTCTTAAGCCATACGTAATATCTTTAAAAAATCGATTGGAAATGGGGAACGGAGTGTTTTAACACTGGGTTTTCTTTGCCTATCCTGCTATGAAGCGAACAAAAGGATATTATTAGACTAATATATAAAATGATATCTAGATTTCTATTCTATTATTTCGTAATAATACACTTATATATACTTTAGTCGTAGACACTTGAAACAGGATGACTTCCTATTACAATGACTCACGGCTAGTTGGCGCCAAACTTGATATCATACGTTTTTTTATTTCTCTTACTATGACTAACAAAGACATTAATATTCATAGCTTTTAATTATACATATTTTAACAAAAGAAAACAGTGTTAGATATTTCGTTTTCCATTTTCCACGAAATTTCCGAGACATTACGCGTCGGGGGCGAGACTCAACGTTGGGCTTTATTGTTTTACTAAAAGAAACGAAAATAACCCATTGCCTCGAATAGGAATAGAACTCACAACTGTTATGTTCACAGTCAAACATTGAACTACGACGATCTTGTCAATACAATAAATAAATATATACATATATATAAATAATAAAATAAAATATTAACTTTGACTTATTGCGTAATCTGTACAGCGCGTCACGGTCACGCGAACATAGTTTGATAAACAATTTCATAACTACACAGCACAGCGGTGCATGTATTGTGTAATACTTAAATATAGACAAATGTTTACATCGACACTGTTGTGGCGTAGTGGTGGTTGACGCGATGGTTATAGGTTCGATTCTGATTTGGAATATTGAAAGTTATTATCATTTGATTTGAGTCCCGCCACTTAACACACAATACTTGAAAATTCAGCGATAAGTATGGGAACGGAGTGTTTTAACACTAAGTTCCTTTTGCCTATCCTGCAAAGCGTAGGCTGCTTATAAATAACATAATGGTACAGGGGACAGGCCATTACACGCGATATGTATGCGTTAGATTTTCTAAAATATTGTATACCTTTAAATACCTTAATAATAATAATAATAGCCTCTTTATTCAGACATACATTACAATCATGCTACATTGTTAAACATTTATACATGAATACAAAAAAAATAAAAATAACAAATTTTGCAGCAGTAATTAAAAAAATGTACACTTCTAACGTTATTTTACGTCTGTATGCCTATTGGCAAAGGCCTCCCCTAATTGCCTCCATTTTTCCCTATCATTTGCTGTCCTGGTCCATTTACCACCTGCGACAAGCTTTATTTCATCAACCCATCTCCTGGGTGGTCTACCTCTTCTTCTGTTTCTGTCGCGGGTGAACCAAAACAATATCGTCCTTAATACATATACCTTTATTAAAAGCAACAGGTACTTTGTTTATAAAAAAACAAGTAATTGGCTATCTGCTAAAGGTCGATTAAGAAATTTGATTATTTATCAAATATAGTATAAAATTGTCTAGACTATATAGGTTTATCTTAGATAAAAGTAAAAAAAAAGTGTTTGCAATGTCAATGTTTATTGCAGATGTACAGACTATTAATATTACACTCGGTAATTCATTATTTTCAATATAAAAAAAGACAAGGTTTAGCGTTAAATGAATTTTGGCGGAAAGCGCAGAATGGAGTGTCTGAACAGTAGATTCTCCTTGAATAGATATAACAGGGTAGATGAGATGAAACTCACCAAGTGATTCCACTTACAATAAAGAGAAAAAATATATATATACATATTTTAAATATTTAGGCTATGTAAAATTTGGACTTTTTGCAAAAGAAGAAGAAGCTTTAAGCTGAACACTAAGCTTTACGTTCTCATCAAGTTATATCGAAATTCTTATTTAGTAAGTTGTCAAGCTGAAGTGGCAATGGGCAGGCAATATTGTCAGGAGGACCGACAACTGATGAGGAAGAAAGGTCCTCTAATAGCGACCACGTCTCGGCAAAAGGAGTACAGGCCGCCCGCCAACCAGGTGGACCGACGACCTTAAGAAGACAGCGGGAACCCGCTGGATTCAAAGGGCGCAGGACCGGACGGAGTGGCGAGCATTGGGGGAGGCCTATGTCCAGTAGTGGACCTTAAAAGGCTGATGGATGGAATGGCTATTATTTTAAATACCAGTGCAACTGGAGTAAATTGTTATACTCAAAATCTCTCTACTAAACAACACCTTTAGGTGCGTCTACAGTGGACAAGTAATTACTTGCTTTTGATTATCTGTGACAAAATAAAGAGAGAAAAATATAGAAGATCCGTCAATCACAAATAATTATATTAAGTATGTTTAGTTAAACAAATTAAAAAGTAAGGAAAGTTATACACTTCATGTTCCTAAGAGATGAATCATCGTGTAATGTCATTCATGTTTTGCGCGGAATGCGAAAGTTTTACATATATTAGTCATAATCAAGATATTTATGAATGAGAGTTATTTGTTAACCGATTGGTTCA